>JAOTRN010000046.1:21148457-21158681 GCA_028566695.1 Bagroides melapterus | reverse complement strand
TGAATTTCTTCTTTCTATAGAGACAAAAATCTATTAGAATGAGCACATTAACTTAACCCTGAGATCTGAGTTAGTGGCCACACTATTTTTACAACCAAATTAATCCCCAGATTCTGACCAATCAGATTCGAGAGTTCGACATCGCTCCATCGTCTAGCTCCCACAAGACAAGCTGAACCTCCTGCATACGCTTAAAGCTGTCTTCTGTTTTGCTCTGCTGTTGGTCCCTGAGAACATCAGACTGTTAAGTCCAGCTTTAGACACCGGTGTGAAATAGTTTCGAGTGTTTACTAAAATACGGGGATTACTAAAATATTAATAATAAAAAAAGAAATAATAAAAGAAATAAATAAATGTGAAAGTGCAATAATCGCCATACCAGTGCGCTGACATTTTATGCGTTTTCATATTTATTTACCGTGTGTGTGTGTAGAAATTAAAACATGAAGGAACATGCTGTTAATGACAGGGTAGTGTGATGCAAGCTGGCATAAACTGATTTGTGTTACATCTGGCACAACTGTCAGAGGCGTGCTGTTCAAGACAATTACTTAACAGATTCTGACTAATCCGAATAAAGAATAGAGAGTAGAACTTCCGGGTTATAAACACCTATGGCATTTTATTGCTTTTCACTGCATTTTGCGTTTTCCGCATTCACTGCAACCATTTTCCCATGCTCCTTATTAGCGGGTTATTTTTTTTCCTCTTTCCTCCACAATTAGAAGCGCAGAGTATTTCATTTATGAGGGTTTGTTTGGGAATGCTGGATGCTGGCATGATACTTTTTCCTGTGTATTAACCCCTAACCCTCAACAACATGCTTACATTCTTTTCCATAAAAGTACAGTAGAAGCGTGTCGGCGCTCTTACGATAGCGAGCACACTCTTGTGAGAAATTTGTGCTAGCCGGTAATTCTGCATGGCCTCACGACCAACGGGAAACAGATCTTCGGCTGTTTTGTGTCCTTCAGGTAGCGAGTATGACGAGGAGGAGGCAGATTACGAAGAGTCCGACAGCGATGAGTCCTGGACCACCGAAAGTGCCATTAGCTCAGAATCCATCCTCAGTTCCATGTGCATGAACGGAGGCGACGAGAAACCTTTCGCCTGCCCTGTGCCTGGCTGCAAAAAGAGATACAAGGTAAGGAACAAGGCCCAGATCCGCTTTTTATGTCCTACAGCACTGAACAGAGAAAGACGCTTACAGCGAGGCGTGGATCCGGGAGCGTGACGAACAGCAGCTCATACAATAGACAATAGAACAAAGCAGTCTGTGTTCGAGCACTCTCTAAAAACAACAATGCTTTAGACTGTGACGTACAAGTATTGACCACGTACACTCAAGACTGATGAAAGCTCTCAGAACGCACACACTCCTACGGCCATACAGTCCACTTCAAGGCTTCCACAGGTTTTATGGGATTTTCCGCTGGCATCTGGCGCATGCTCCCGTGATGAATTATGTACAGCTTGAGAGAGCCGTGTTCATTAAGAGGCACAGGAAGTGGCTGGTGACAGGCACGAAGGAGATTTTCCATGTTCATGCCATTTTTCCATGGCGTTAGATGTGGATTTGATTTGGGCTGGAGTGGTTCTCTGTGTACCTGGTCTTGACACCAGATGAGTGTCACGTTACCATGCTCTGCGAAAAGTTACTGTCCCTCCAGGCTCCAGTTTCATAATGTCACCAAAAAAAACAAAAAAAAAAAAACATCAGTCTGTCCAATGCAATAAATTTTTTTTTTTTTTTTTTTTAAACAATTGATATTGTTACAAAGCAGCTTTACAGATTTAGCATCTTAGTGAGCAAGCCAGAGACTGTGGCAAGGAGAGGAGATATGATGAAGAAACCTTTTGAGGAATTTGATTCAAAAGAATCCTCTTCCTGTTGACACCGGATACTGGATTATAAATTCACTTCAATTCAATTCAATTTTATTTGTATAGCGCTTTTTACAACTGTCATTGTCACAAAGCAGCTGTACACAATGAATAGTTATAAATAGTTATAGGATGAGCAGAAGAGTAAAATCATACAGAAGTGTGTGTGCTGAAAGTTGATTCTGTGTGAGAATATTGGAAATAAGAGTCCTGGGATGAAGTAAAGGCAATTTTAATTTTAATTCAGGAAATGTACAATTTTTAGAGAATATAACTGGAATGACTTTATTCATGTGCTTGTCAATTTAGTAGGATTTGGCAATTTAATTGACTAAGAATTAGCATCATAGTGTAACTGTTTTCTCGTAACAGAGAAATCTGTCTGCACAGCGCAGACGGTCCTTCTGGACAACGTGATATGATTGAATCCTGAACGTTACTGGCTTGTCTTTTCGCAGAATGTGAACGGTATCAAGTATCACGCCAAGAACGGCCACCGCACTCAAATCCGTGTGCGCAAGCCGTTTAAATGCCGCTGTGGGAAAAGCTACAAGAGCTCGCAGGGCCTGCGGCACCACACCATCAACTTCCACCCGCCCGTCTCGGCTGACATCATGCGCAAGTTGCAGCAGTAGAGCGGGCCTCTGTGCCAACCCCATCCTTCACGCATACGTTCCATTATTAGAAGCTGATGCTGGCTTGCGTTTGTTACCTTTCCCGCTTTTATTTCTCTTTATTCCTCCTTGTCCTCCACGAGGAAGTCTATGTCCATTCATTCCACCTCTCCGTGAGGAAATTTGTATCCCTTCATTTAACTCTTCCATAAGGAAGCCTCTTTCTATCTCGCCATCATTTCATACCTCATTTAGGAGGTTTTCTTGCACCTCCCCCCCTCCCCCCTCCACTCATTCCATCTCTTTGTGAAGAGTAAACCCTTTTACCCTCTTAAATCCTGGAGCTCCTGTGCTCCCTTTACACTACGCTTTGAATTGCATGCTTTTTTTTTTTTTTTTTTTGTATCCTGTTATCTGTTCTGTGATCTATTTGAAATGATGTATAATAGTAGAGTTTGCAGTTTTGTACTTTTGCACATTCAATTATTATTCCTTTGCTGTCTTGTATTACTATTGACTTAAGGTGCTTATTGTGAAATTATTGGGATATGTTGAGATAGGATGAGACTCGGCATCACTGTGGGATCACTTCCTAACAGTCGCTGCACCACCGGTCGGGGCAGCATGTGATGCATGTCAAAGCCACATCAGAATTCAACCAGCATGATTATTTTGGCTTCTGACAAGAGAAAAGGGCAAAAAAAAAAAAAAAAAAAAAAAGAGGAAGGGCAGAAAATTTCTGACAGTTTGTACTACCCAATAAGAATATATCCAACATTTTTAGTTGTAGATTCTAATAAATGCATATAGACTTTCATAATCCAATATTAAATATATCCTTTTATTTCCTCGTTTTATTTGTTTGCATTTGCAGTTAGTAAATTTCTACCAGGCTAAAGATTCATTTTCGGAGTTTACGTAAAATTTAATCCCATATTTTTCACCCTTGGACAAATCATGTTTTACACCTATTTCCAATCTCAGGTGACAGATTGCCAGCATTTCAGAACACATTATCTTGCCCATGTGGACTAATGGTATTTTTTTATACAGCTGTTACACAGGTCCCAGGCCGGCTGTGGCTGGTTTGTTCTAGAACCTCTGGGGCATTCTAGAACACCACAGCTCAATCCATTGCCTGCTCCAGGACCTAAAGCACTTTGTAGCACCTAGTTGCCAACCTAGTTAGGAAGTTTCCATTGCCAACACGTCAGTGACTGCAGAGAGCAACCTGTGAGTCACCGAGTCAAATTTACACACTGACACACTGCTATTGGGGTTGGAGTACATGTACTCTTTTTTTTTTTTTTTTTTTTTTTAAATCTAGGGGATTTCTTTTTATTTCCTTTTATCTTTCATCAGAACTCCAAAGTGTGTGTTAGTTTTAAGATTGTTGTAACTGGTTGCCTTGTATTGTCGTAGACCACAGCATTCCGTAGCTTCGGTATTGGGTTTTTGTCCTTCGACGCTGGCTGAGCTCTGAAGTTATCCGAGCCCCTTTTCAGATGGACACATGACGGTTATTGTACTTCCCAATATTAAAACTACAGCAGATCAGTTGCCAATCAACTTCTTTGGTGGCATTCTGCACCAACAGTGTTGTTTTGCTAATGTGGCAGTAGGATAACTCAGGGATGTCCTGTCCTAGAGTGAGAAATCTTCATTTTTTTCTGCTTGAATGCAAGTCAGACAGCAGCAGACTTCAGAGTACCAGCAGTTATCTCAAATTAAATTAAATAGAATAGTTATTCTAGTTATTACCAAATCAATCACCCTACTCTGGGAGGTATTAGAAGATAAACAAGAAGAGATGGCAGAGTAAGCCCTGATCAAGAGCCAAGCTGCCAATCACCCACGATCTTGACATTCTAACTGCATGAACGTCAATGTTGTAATGGATTTATCTGTTTGACAGTATTATACTGCCAGTCTAGAGGGAAGTATTGGACATGTTGTGCATAGTTTATGTATTATGTATCTGTGTAAGTGCATTAAATTATATTTTCATACATTTGGGGAGGGGGGGGGATTCCTACATGTAATGCCATTGACACCAGGGTTTGTTTTTAAACTGGTGAACTTTCTTCAACAAAAATAGAAAAGAAAAAAACTGACAAAAAGCTGCTTCATAAATGTAAACCTGGTTACAAGTTCAATATTAAATGGCCTCTGATGTGTTTTGATAACTTTGTGTGTGGAATGGTTTATTCTTTTTATGACGTGTCAGGACATGTGTTTTTCACTTCCAAGCGTGGCTCTTAACTAAAACTAAATAGCTCTTATCTAACCACACCGGTAATTCAGCAGAACCAGTTATTGTTCCAAACAAAACTTTATTGGTGTATATCAGAGTAAGAAGACGCAGATACAAGAAAAAGAACTTACATTTTTTAAGTAAACCAAAGGAAATACACATTAACTTGGTTAACTGAGACGGCTTAAGTCGAGCACTGGGTGATGTTCAGTAGTGCAATGTTGTTTAAGTAGGATTAATGAATTTTGTATCTCATCCCTTCTAAGCTGGATAATTTCTTAATGTAGCTCTCTCGGTTTTAGACATCAGACACTCGAACACAAATTTGGACTAAAACATTCATTTGTGAGTTTCCTTATAAAATAAAAAGCTATTTTAGACTGACACCAGGTTAAGTTGTGTAAAGAAACCAGTCCATGAATTCAGTGCAGTGACAGGATAAGCATGCAACTAAAATACAATCAGTTCTGAAGTTGATTTAAATAGAGAGGAAAAAAAATAGTTTCTTAGAACCTGTTCATGTGTGATATTTAAAAGCATTTTCTAAAATAGTTATTATTTTATGATTATATGATCAGCTTTAATGTGTATAAACTAGTATTTTGCCCTGACAGTACAGAACTGTGCTAGATCAGCACAGGGGAAAATAGGTAATACCTGACATTATTTCTTAAAGCCTGGACAGCGTTTGCAGTTACACGTGTTAAGTTGTGATTATGCTTGTGACAAAGTGACCGTGAGTTTAGCCTTCCCCAATGTATACCATACTAATAAATAGCACCCCAAAAATCACAAATCCTGCAGTATCCCTACTCAATTGTTACAGAACCACATGGGCAATGTGAGCTTAAACAGAAATCCTTAACAAAGAGATAGTCATGAGCTAATTAACTGATTGCCTTAGAAGCAAATGCTCACGGAGTAACATGCGGCTAAGAGTTAACGATTGCAGTTATGAGGCGAGAAAAATTAGTTTAATATAAATGTGGTGAGGATTTTCTCTCTGGCTGGTCTAATCGAAGTTGAGCACGTTGCCATCAAAATGGGTGAGCACGTGCTTCTCAAACAGCTGCTGATCGCAGTCTAGGGGAAACTGCTCACTGCACATGGGACACACCTTCCAGTGGCTCTCCACATGCTCCTCGAACTTCGACTGGTCGTAGTTCGGCGGGAAGATGACCTCACACAGCGGACAACGCTTCTGCAGCTCCTCGCTGTAGGAGAGCAGGAGAAAGTTGATGCATGAGAAAATGGTAAATACAGATGAGTGTGAAGGGGGACGGGGGGAAAAAAAACAACAGAAAATAGCCAAGGCGAATAAAAGACAGTGCATGTGTGCGATTGTGTGTAATAAGCTGTTTTGATGATGCGGGAGAACCAAGGGAGTGAGGCAGTAAAACAGCATCTGTGTGTTGTGCGACGTGGGTGGCCCGTACAGCTAATTCAGCCACAAACACAACTCCTGCAGAGCACAACAACATGACACATGACAGCACTTTCTGTGTGGTAGTTTCTCAGGGTGTCGGTACATTTTACCTGGTATCAAAGCAGAATGGGATTTGTCCATCATTGAGGAAGTTAGTGGGTGGCTCGCTCACCGTGGCCTGGATGTTGGTTTGCTGTAGAGACACAACATAGGTCAGAGAGCACTCATTAATGTTACCACCTTTGTCAGCATTAGCATTAACATGTACCATTCGACGTGCACCACAATTCCTCTCTGTGCTGAATTACTCAATTAGCTGCAGTGTTGGAGGCTCATTAAGGCTGCAGCTTGCCTCCAAAGTTCAGATCTGGCAAGCTCAGCTAATCCCCACTCAGCATAGCAGGGAGAGCACAATGCAAACCATACAAAGCTTTTCCACCAGATAACGTGGCACAGTACAGATACAGTATCCGGGTCAAGGGGGGGCATGTCTGTTTATCATCACATAACTATGCCTGTAAATGGAGAAGGAATTCCTACATTATTTTGCAGCACTGTTTATTTGGTCAAATAGGAATTGCTTAGACATGACTTGGTAGACCTTGTTATTTCATATACTGCACTGAAGATCTTTGCTTTTGCTTCTCCAAACAAATAGTGATGTGGGGATTTGATGTGCACGTGGTCCAATACTGAGACTAAAAAACACTGTCATGCTGTCTGGTAGACAGATACTTCTAGCCAGGACTGTTTCAAAAGGGTGGTTTGTCTTTTGTTTGCTGCCAATCAATAGTCTGGCCGCTCTATTCCTAGTCCTTCCAAGTCTCTGTTCAGTTCTCTTGGCTTCCTGGCAGGAACACTAACACTAAGCACAGTTCACTGATAATGATAAAATGTTGGATAACAGATTTGTTGCCATACTGTGAACTATGTTACAGTGCAGCCAGGTCTGCTGTGCATATTGATCAGGCCCAGGAAATGTCATTTAAAAAGGATACCCAAAAAAAACAAAAACAAAAAAAAAACAAACACACAGTCCAGTAACGTACGTATACGTATTTCTTTAACTTTGTCACACTACCTTGGGTTAAATCCTTTTCCGTTTTTTAAATTCTTTTCTTTTTTGTGCATCTGAATTCATTAAGATTAATTACATTAATCTTAATTAATTCAGATTACATGAATCAACAATCTGTGTGCTCCTGCTGGTGTGTGTGGAAGCATGATCCACTCACAGTGTTTGGCTGCTCCTCGGGCTCCTCCAGGCCATCAGGGCGGCTCAGGTTGCGGGCCGGCTGGCTGCACACCACGTTGCTGTCCAAAGACGGAGGTCCAACAGGAGGAAGCCTAGGCATCTGATCATCTGAAAACTCCCCATCTGCACTGTCTAAACCAAGCAACAAATAAAAGTGAGTCTAACACTGCCCTTCCTTATCTGAAGGTGTGACCACAGCTATTTAAATATGGATGTATTTTAATTTCAGTTGTTGCACATTGTGTAGCGTGTGGACAGAACACTGACCCCTGCTTTCAGTTGAGTATGGGTTTCCGAACATCAGCTCTGAAGGACGCTGGGCCACCAGTAAAGGAGAGGGGACATCTGGCTGATATGGTAGTGGGTACTGCAGAAAAACTGGTGGTACATCCAAATTACCATCGTCGTCGTCCTCTTCCTCATGACTTTCACTTCTCTGCAGCTCCTGCAATCAACGGCACATTTATTAAAGTTCAGCAAGTGAATGGAATCAGAAGTAATACTAGGTAACTCTAAATGGCAATGCAGTTGCAATACATGATTTAAATGCCCTAGATGGAAGCTACATTTAAATTTTACTGTTACTAAATGTAGCTGGGCTGCCAAACAGAGGCAATATAAAAGAAAACCTTAAAGCAGCAAACAATTTATTGACGGCTATTCAGATTTCCATCAGTTTTCCTTTCTCTCCATCTTTAGCTCCAGACAATACATCATCCGCCACAGTATTTTAGCTGCAGCGTTGTGGACGCACTAGCCACCCTCTCGCACAAACAGTTTAATTAGCCCCTTAATTAAAAACTCCTCAGGCTGTTCAAAGGGATGCAGAGCTTTGCCTTTTACTGAAGTTTTCTGCAGGCGCCAATTTAATTTACAGGCTCAGCCTCAAATTGGGTCATTTTGCTAGTTGAAGCGTCAGGCTCTGTGCTTTAGGTACCTCTCTCAGCAGTGCTTTCTGTTTTTTGGATTTTTTTTTTGGGCTGCTGTGCATCCCTTTCTGTGGTCCAGAGTAATTGAATGGAAAATGAGGCCTTGCTGGCTCTGCTGCCCCAATTAGAGAGATACGTTAAACCCAAACCAGATCCTGGGAGGGGAAAAAAAACAAGCACTCTGCGGGCATTTTTAGATTGGCACAAGTCTTTAAAGAAGAAAAATGAAAACCCGCACCCCTTCCAGTTTCTCCTTCTCTTTGGATAAAACAGCGAGGCTGTCTTTCAGCTCCTTCAGTTCCCGACCCTTGGCTGCTACCTGGCTCTGTGCAACAAGGAGAGCAGTAATGCAATATTAGTTAAGTGCATATGGTGTTAATAAGAGTGAAGACTAGAGCTATAACATCCAGAGGAAATCTAAGTAAATAATCCTTGAAGCTGGGTGTACTTTAGCGTTTAAGAATGATATTTAGCATGAATGACCACTTGTAGTGAATAACTCACTTCCAGCACTGCTATCCTTCAGCCACGTTACTCGCTGTGTTTAAACGAAGGCACAACACCGCAGCCGTTACATTAGGCTGTCTTGCATCAAAAATCTGTCTATCCTTCTCCTGTCGCTATGTCTCATGTATACAGCAGTAAAATACTGTCTCCACTCTGCGCTCTTATAAACCTTCCCTGTCTGTGCAGTTGTGCTAACAAATGATACCGTTCGATGGAAAAACATTGAGTCAAAACAGTTATGCACAGACAGAAGAGAAGCAGTACAGAGGCAAGTGATCAGGGCTCAAACCGTCTAAGCTTTTTATTTAGAAAGCGGCTCAGAACAGCACTTATGTTCTACAGTCACGTTTCTGTTGGTTACAAAAGCAAAAGAGAGACGTTTAATGAATTGTGAAACTAAAGCCAATTTGGCTGTGTGCCAAAGGAGCAGAACAATTTATTGTTTATGGAACAGCACCTATTGATTGTTTACTATGAAGCTTTTTAAACGTACATTTGTTTTACGGTTTGTTTCACTGGAGTATACATGAATGTCCAACGCCCCAAAACAAAGTTCTTGTGATGGCGTCGTTCAAATAAATGACTTCAGTACTGATCTTTTTAAAGTGCATACCATTATACAAAGTTTTCTGTTTCATTTTTACTATCATTACTGGCTATGCCTTGCTGAACCAATTACTCTAACTGACTCTGATCGTTAAAAAGTGTTAGGTTCCACTATAGTGTTTTTCATCAACCTAATTCAAATTTGCCCGAAAATAAATATATATTTATACCTTTAATGGAGATCAGGATCAGGGGAAAAAAAACCAAAAAAAAAAAACGGTAGACTAGGTATTAGAGATAGCGTAAAGCTTAGTGCATTTTAGAGGAAACAAATCTTAGATGAATATTAATATAGACTGATTTGCAATGTTTCCGTACCAGTACTGGTATTATAATTAACGTGCTATCATGCTGTCTATAATATTTAGTGAGTTTCATGTAACGCACAAAAATGTGCTAAAAGGTCTAGAGTTATAACAGAGGAACTCCTTTGAATCCAACTCTGTTTTTACAGCTCTGGGTAAGTTAACTTATTTTTCATAGGGGAAGTTTTTGTCACATTTGTTTGGCAACTAATTTTTTTTGGTCAATTAAATCTCAAATAAATCAAAAACATTTTTACTACTAAGAAACTAAGTGAAAAGTATTCTCTATGAGGTCAAAGTCAGTGACTGACATGCCCATATAAGATCATTCCATATTCCACATTTATAACTCTAAACACTTCAGAATTCATCCTACTGCCTTAATCAGCAGTCAAATCATCAATAAACATAAGTGACCAAGTTCTACTAGCAGCCACACATAAA
>JAOTRN010000046.1:21135437-21148357 GCA_028566695.1 Bagroides melapterus | reverse complement strand
TCATCCTACTGCCTTAATCAGCAGTCAAATCATCAATAAACATAAGTGACCAAGTTCTACTAGCAGCCACACATAAATTGCCATACTGTTCTCTTCCCATCAAGTTATTTTAACTTGAGAAGACAATAAAGAATGCCTCCAATGGCACGGATAGGTTACACAATGTAACAGTAGGGGGCGCTGACCTTGTAGCGGTCTTCCTCAGCAGCCAGCTGCAGCTTTAAGCTCTCGTTGATCTTCAGCTGCTCTTTCCACTTCAGCTCAAGTTTAGCCAGCTCATCCATCAGCATGCTGTTGCGCCCCTTCTCCTCCTATAGCACATGTCACATTTACAACACGTCTATACTACTACAATGACTGTAACTATAGCACGTGCCAGAAAGCTACCATAAACGTTCAGTTTAAAGCAAGGTGTCTGGTTGTAACTAATTGCACATGTTGATGCGCTAGACGAACAGGTCATGTCTGGCATGAAGATATAAAGTTATAATGATTAAACAAATGACAAATAATACTAAAGCAGCAAGCTGACTTACACACAACATCTGTTTGCACTTCTTGTATTTGTCACTCTTATCAAACACATCCTTACTGACACCCTTCAGCTTGCCCTGGATAATTGCTTCCAGCACGTTGTCAGATGAGCCTGGGCTTCCTGTCACAGAGACAAAAGCTTATTGATAGCTTTATCCTCAGCAAAGAAAACTATTTCTTTCTGTCTTTTGAATTACAGTTTAAAAAAAAAAAAAAGTCAGATATATAAATAGTTAGTACACAAATAGGATACAAGAAGACTTACCTGGCACAGAAGCCTCAGGGCTGGCAGACAAGGGGCCAGTCGCTGCATCTAAACCAGGACTCCTCTTTGCCTAAAATAAGCAACAATGACCTTCAATTTAGTATTTCGTACAGTATAACTGTAAGCATGAAGTTTTGTGTTATTTATTCATAAGTATACTTAATCCGTCGTTCTTGGTTGGCTAAATCCAATTTATAGACTGATGTTTTGAACACGACAAGCTTTACGTTTACAAAACGTTTGATTCAGTGAAGCCTGCCACACCTGTCATGCAAATGTTTAGTGAATTTATGTAGTACCCAGACCTGGCCTGCTAAGCCGGCAATATAGCGAACTTGAGTAAGGATAGTGAGGAACAAAAAGATTATAATGGCATATACTGATAAGTGAGGTTACTGTTATATAAATTGCTCATGATCATGACATGAAATTAGTCACTGAAACCAGCTCAATCTACCTGTGCCAAATTCCCTTTTTTTGTTAACAAGGATAGTTGGTCAAATTGGTCTTGGGGTTTATTTCAGGAAATAATTTATTGTCCTGCATATATTCCTGCAATTGTTAAAGGATAACACATTCATCGGTTTATGATGTACTTGAATAATAAAAAGAAGTGCTTTTTGTGTCATTAGCTCAGAAATACCCAACACTCCTCTGGCCTGCCCTGATTAGAAATGATGTAACTTCACACAACCAGCCGTGATATTCAAACATTTTCAACATGTTAACCAGATCAGATGGGTTTGATTTGGATGGGAATATCTTGAGTGCATTGCAGCCTACTTCTTTCCCCACAGGGAAAGTAGTACTCCAAATATTTTCCAGATTTTTTTTTTTTCTATTCTTCTTTAACTGAGAAGAAGTGTGCATGTGGGAGATACAATGTTGGTCACTGATTGGTTGTTGTGAACATAAGCTCACACAAGTGCAACTCAGGATGGAGTTGACTCGATCTGCTCTCTCACCTCATATAACCAGCAGCTGGAGTACTGTGTTGAGTGCAAGACAGTTGCTAACATCTGTTCTAAAAGTCACTAGCTTTATCACTAATCTCTTTTTGAGATTAAGTGGTCAAAAATGTCAGAAAGTTGTTAAGCTGGCAACACTTCCAGAGAGATGAACTGAGTATTAGATTATACAGAGGAGTGTTTACTCACCCCTTGCTGCTCAGATAGTTTGACCACCTGTTTCTGCAGCCTCTGGCATTCCTTATATTTCTCCTTATAATGTTCTGCAGCCATCTGCAACCTGAGCTTTAGGTCTTCCACTTCCCTCTGCAGCTCAGCCACAGCTAAGTCCTCAGACTCCTTACGTTGCTAAGAAGCAGAAACATCACTTTTATACCGCATGACTGCGAATTCAAACCTGACACCCAACACTGGTTGTTCAAATGGAGTTTTGGGAGCGTTATAGTAAGCTACAACTTACTGCCTCCAGTATGACAGAGTTCTTCATTTCCTCCACCTGTTTTTCCAGACGGCTGCATTCGGCCCGTGCCTCAGCTTGGCCCTGTCTGAGTGTGTCAACCTCCAGCTTAACCCGGTAGAGCTCAGCCATGCTTCGATCCCGTGCACTGGATGAGTCCCGCAGCTCTGCAGACAGCATGGAAGCCTGCTGCTGAGTGGCCTGTAACTGCTCTTCTTTTTGCCTCAGCTGCTCCCTCAATGCCTTGCTCTCCTCCTGACAAAACACACGAACATGCAATCACTTCTATGGAAACACAAACTTTTTAAAAAAAAACCCTCTACTTTACTCCCCTGGTGCATCAGCTGAATAAATTTACTGGTAAAGCTTGAGCTTTGCATCATTCTGAGTTTCAAACCATCACTGGTTAGTGGCTAGCAAGCAAACTCCTAGTATCATGAATTAATAAGAAAGGAGAATGTTTTACTAGGTCAGTGCAGGTCTTCTCTCATTAGTTTGTCTCCCCAGCTTCGCCACTCCCCACTTTGTGCTTTCTTTGCTTCCCTCTGTCTCTCGCCTCACCCTGACCCTGGGCTATGTTTATGTCACCATCAAATTGGAAACAAGGAACGCTGATTTCTCAGAATGGATTAATGAATAAAGTGTGTTTTTTCTTAATGGGGCGAAATATACTTGGCCGCTCGTAAATATACCTGGGCGCGGCGCCAAAGTAAAACCTATGTGTGGGAAACTCTGTCCTTAATTAATACAACAGTCACACAGAAAAAGGTGTCAGTTTCCAAAATCTGCCAAAATCTTCAAATAGCTTTTGATACTCAACAGCATCATTGGGTAACCGGGTGTGGAAGAGACAGTGCTGTGTAGACTTATCTTACCGATGGGGAACTGTTAGCCAGTAGCTGGCGATGCTGCTTGTCTTTCTCGGCCAGGCAGGCTTTGGCTCGTGCCAGCTCCTCCTTCAGCTGTGCAATGGTGTTCTCCTTATTCACATCCACAGATCTCAGCATCTGCAGCTCAGCACTTAACTTAGTGTTCTCTAGTTCTCGGTTCTTCAGGTGAATCTGGGTCACACATACATACATACACAAAAAAAAAAAAAGACAGAAAACTCAGTGGCCTCATTTATCTAAGACTTTCAGACTGTGGCACTTCGGCACAAACACTCCATAATTATCACCAGGCTGCATTTCCGCTCTGCAAGGAAATGCTCTGCCTAACTCTAATTATAAGAGCAATAAGAAAGCACCGGCAGCTCTGGGCTAACCTACACAGCCAGGGGCAACAGCAATGAGGTGTGGGCCTAGCTGTGTTTCCGCAGCTACAGATCCATGTCACGCCTAGTTCCTGTGCCCACCACAAAAAAAGCAGCAGAGACATGTAGAGCTTCCTGTGTGAACAGAGCCAGGCCTGTTCCCTGAGAGCAGGTAAACCCAGGGGGTGGGGTTGTTGTGCAAAATGGAGCACAAACCTAATTAAGGTCTGTTTTAAGAATATTAGTGGTTAGATTTATTGGCTCTGGCCAGAGTAGGCCACAGTATTCCTTCTCTCTAGACACCCGAGTATTAAAGCAAAATGCCTTATCACGTTTATTGATAGATCCTGGCTTCCAAAGATGGGTAAATCGCTTATGCCATTTTAATAACTTCTAGAAGAAATCTAGTATCCTACAAAGATCATTCTGTTAGTGTTGGAGGTGTTACCTTATAAAGCTCTTTCTCATCCTTCTCATTCTTCAGCTGAGACTCCAGTGCTTCTTTCTCAAGCATGAGCTTCTTCACTCGATCTTTCAGGCTGTCAGTTAGAGCATTAAGTAATCAATAAACTTCACTCGGAATTCTTGCTCAATCTATAAAGGTACAGTATTTCTTTGCTAATCACTAGTAGTTGGTGTTAGGGCTTGACATTTTCAATATAGTGGTAAAATATCACAGTATCCAGTAAATGAACTATTTAACAAGGTCAATTGAGACATCCCAGTGCATCTCAAAAAAGTCCCTAACCCATAGCTGCAGGTCCAAACACAGTCACAACATTCCCCAGCTCCTATTATATAAATGTGTAGTATGCCATTTTACGCAGTATTTTATAATGTAGCACAATTACTAAAAGATTAAAAACTGTAGGTTTTGTTCAATTTAAACCAGCTAAAAATATAATGAAGCCTAGGAAATATGCACCAAATTTATCTATAATGTGATTTGTGCTGCAACCTGAAATACATGAAGCCATTATTTAGAAAACAGTAGTGGCAATCATTTAGTCTTTTTCTCGGTAGTAGGCTGTAGTGCTTAACGGGTCTTACATAATGGAAGAGCACTGGAATAGTGTTTAAAAGCACTTTTGTACGTCGCTCTGGATAAGGGCGTCTGCTAAATGACCTTAAATGTAAATGTTTAAATTTCTGTTTACATTTTTAAGGGTTAAAAAAAAGACACACCAATCCAACTCTGTTTCTTTCTGCAAGCCTTTCTGGGTGACTCCAATAAGATCCTCTTCCAGCTGCAGCAGCCGTGCTGTGTTCTCCTCCATCCTCCTCTTTACCTCCTCTCTCTCCTCCTGTAGGCTCTGAGAGGACAGCTGCAGCTCCTAAGATATATATACATACAGTTCTCAGTATTCTTTAATAAAAAAAATTCTAATAAAAACCCTCCCCTTTATCCTACACTGTAAAATCATACATTATGATGTATTTTTTGACACTATGACAGTTTTTTATATATACAAAAAACTATATCTATATCAGGTGACAAAGAGATGCATAAAAAAAAAAAAAAAAAAAAAAAAATTCCTCCATAATTCTCCTTTACTGTATCCTTTCAGGAGCAAAATCTTTTTTAGAATTATTCTAGCAGCACATAAAACAACATATAAAAGTGCAGTCGTAAAATTAACAGCCACAAATGGGTGGGCAAACTCATCTTAACTCAATTTTCCTTCTGTGCTCATACGAGTATACTTCTAAAGCAGGGGTGTCCAATCTTATCCAGAAAGGGCCGATGTAGGTGCAGGTTTTCATTCAAATTAAGCAGAAGTCACACCTGATTCCAACTGGTTAATTAGTTGATCTTGGCTTTCATTATACTCAGCTGTGGCTTATACTTGGTTGGAATGAAAACCTGCACCGACACCGGCCCTTTCTGGATACGACTGGACACCCCTGTTCTAAAGACCTCACCTAAAGGTCACCTAATAGCTACAATTAAATTAAAGAAGTTTTTATTTGTCACATATATAGTAATGTTAGAGTGAAATTTTCTTTGTACTTGATGGGAAGCTTGGATCAGAGCACATGATATGTTAGGGTCAAGGGCCTTGCTCAAGGGCCCAACAGTGGCAACTTGCTGGTGTTGGGGCTTGAACACTCATCTGATCAGCATCTCAGAGTCTTAACTCTTCACCACTGCACTAAAAGCTTTGATGTGATATGTTAATGTGCTTTTTTATTACTGGAACGCTTTGGTGAATCATGCTATTTTGTACAAGCAAATAGTTGTATTCAATAACATCGGATAATTTAGATTTTATTTAAACAGACCAACACTGTGCTGTTGTTCTACCTTTGCCTATACGCAAACCAAATTGAGCGTGCTGATTTGACTTGCACAGTGACTCCAGCAGGAAGTGAAGATAAAGAAAATAAGAGTCACACCCTCGAGTTGCGGAAAAGATGGACCGAGTGTCGAGTGCAATGACATGAACAAAGCAGTATAACAAATGAATTACAAAAAAATACCGCCAGTGCAAA
The DNA here is from genome assembly GCA_028566695.1 of Bagroides melapterus. Classification (NCBI taxonomy): domain Eukaryota; kingdom Metazoa; phylum Chordata; class Actinopteri; order Siluriformes; family Bagridae; genus Bagroides; species Bagroides melapterus. Next base: position 21,142,388 of record JAOTRN010000046.1, on the reverse strand, counting down.
ACAGACAAATTAGCAAGAAACATTCTGGCGCTAACTTAGTCTCCACAGACAAGACATTTTCATTTTATTCAGAGTTTAATTCAGGTATATAATTGCTTTTGCTGTGGAGTTAATTGTCTAATTTTACACAGCTTAACATGAATGTGATTGTAGTATTGGTGTTTGAAACAGGGATAGGTGTTCTGGCTTGTATGGATTTGTCTGGAAAATAACAGGATCATGCTACAGCTACAGAGGATGCATTCTACTACAGATAAAAACAAGGCTGTCCAAGAGCCATGGCTAAATTGGTCAGTGTTTATGATTCACACGGCTTACAGCTCACATTTGTTTATGGCTCCGTTTCAACATTCTGTATGGTTGTTGATTGCCTACCTGGTTACATTATGAGGGTGTATGATGGTGGAGTACCATATGCCCAGGAATGTTAGCTAAATTATATAGAAGAGCGTTTACTCACCCCTAGTCTGCACGTAGTTAGCTATGTTTTCTTAGTAGATTATAGCGTAGCTAGGTGCATTTTCAAACAGGTCATTAGGCTTAGCTTTTTTAAATCATGAGTAGCTTGTAGCTCATAAATGATTTTAATACATGTTAAAAGTTCCACAAACTTTATCAAGGAGAAGAGACCCTCAGTTCTACCTGCATTTCTTTCTTTAGCTGGATACTGCTCTCTCTCTCCTGCTCATACTCTTTCTGAATCCTGTCTCTCTCCTCCAGCGCTTCATCTCGCTCTTTCTGCAGGAGCGCTATGCTCTTCAGCAGCTCATCCTTTTCCAGGCGCACCTCCTCCATCTTTTGCTGAAAAACGTGTGGAGCAAACGCAGCAGTCAGAAGCGTGCATACACAGGAAAAATGTTGCACATGATTTGTTATTCATCAAAGCCTCACAGTGAGAGGTGAATCAGACAGGAAATTGACTGGAGTTGAGCAAAGCAGCTCACACAGGCTCAAATAACATATGTTTTATATTATACAATGTACAGCACTTCATCTGTGCTCAAAACATAAGAGTGATAATTAGGAATTTGAGACTTTTGACTTTTCTGTAACGTACAGACATACTTACAGACTTGCTTACCTCTAGATAGCTGGCTTTAGTGGTGACAACCAGAATGTCTGATCCACCTTCATCCTCGACTGTGAGTAGCTCTTCTTCAGTGGGGCTGTTAGCACGGAACTGGAAAGGCGTACTGGCCCCACGAATCTCTCCTTTATGAGTGACATAACAAAACTGGTAGAATTCTCCGTCATCGTTGGGGACGTAGTAACCTGTACAAATATTTATAAACACAAATCCATCTTGTATTATCAATGAAGGAAAATTTTTATGGATGATTTTGCAAACGCTTATACAAAGTCCTCTGGAGAAAGATAAAAAAAAAATTCTAGCCTCCATTTAACACCATGTTTTACAACTCACATGTGCAAACTAAAAGTGTGCTAGCTCATAAATCGTTTTACTATATCTTTCTGCTATCTCCGGACCATACTGGTGCACCTTTATCTTAAGTTTTACAAAGTTTCCAGTCTGTGACCTAAACCACTGCTATAAAACAGGCCCATCAACACTTGGGCGTGCTAATAGGGAGTTTGAGTGTTCCATATTTTACTGCATCTGTCATTTGGATATTAAAAGCTTTTAATATACCTCAGAAGGGGCCCGAGCCACAGTGCTGTATTCAACTGAGAGCAAAAGAAAAGTCAGAAAGAGGTGCAATACAAAATTATGTTAATGTCATGTTACCTTGAAAGATCACTGATCTGTTGACTGCAGTGCCTTCTGTGTACACGTCTGGTAGAGGAGACCACAGAAAGGTGTAGTAGTCACGAGCTGTGCTCCAGCCAACCTATGGGAGAAAGGATTTTATATGGTCAACTAGCAAGTTCCAGAGACTCTGTGGTTAATCCATGTCAGGCTTTTAATTCCAACTCTCCATTACTGCTAAAAAGGAAAAGACAGCGAATTTCAATAAAATACATACAAGGAGGTGTATTTAGTCTGTCGCACGTGCAGACTAATTCAAAGACACTAGATGCAATGTTCAGATGGTCATGGTATTACACACTGCCTGACTCACTTGTTTACTTCCCTGTTACCCTATAAGCCAAAAGCCTGAAGGACAAACAAAGAGCTATGTGCACACATGTGAACGCTACCATGAGTTATAGAGGAATGATTGATACATGGCTCTTCCCAGCTGCCACATGTGCCAAGACCTTGTTCGGTTGAGGGAGCGTGGCTACAACTCAGGCTTAACAGGAAGAGGAAAATAGGTGAAAATTTTACACGTACTTCAAACTGGAAACCAAAATGTAATTATATGAACTTTATGTGTTGTTAACTGATGGATGATGAGGGGGGTGCGCAGAAAATATATCCATAAGTTCAGCCGTCTGCCATAAAACTGTCAAGCAAAATCAGACTCACGTTGTTCTGGCTGTGGGTCGCAATACACGTACGCACACGCACGCGCACACACATGCCCACGGAAACACACTCACTGGCTGTGGGTCCCAACACACGTACACACACGCATGCTCACACGTGTGTACACACACGCATGCACACACATGTATGCATGCACAGACACACACACTCCCGTGCACAGACAGTACTCATACACATTAATGCACACAGACACATGCACATACGTACTCACAATCATGCACGCACTCTCTCAGTCTCAAACATACACTCTCTAAACAAGCCTGCTGCCTCATACCTGTGCACACAGGAAATCTACAGCAAGTGATTTAACATGCATATGTACAAATCCACAAATGCAGAATCACTGGTACATGGTCATATTTAAGAGCTGCTCTCACTGTGCTGTTCACCACAATTAATGTTGTTGTAATCCCCTGACTGTACAAGGGAGAGTAGCCTGGGGTGCTGGAGCTGTAAAGAACAGGAAACCATTAAAGGCAGTGTCATTACTGCACGCTGGACACCGCTCACTCATTAAGCCCGTTTAGGGTAAGGGCGAAACTGAACCTCTGTGTGCTTCTCATTTAAGCCCAGGGAGCAACTCACAGCCAGAGAAAGCTAAAGTGGCTGATCTACACACCAAAATATAAATGCAAAGCTATGGCCTTTACAAAGTAAGATAGACGGTTTAAAATTAAGACTGATTACTGTACTAGTATTAGCCCTGTTATCCATCTCAGCTTTCACATTTGATCAGCCTCAGAGACATTGGTTGTCTTCTACAAGCATGTGTGAACTGCAAGCAAACCTTGCCAAGACTGTGTTGCATGCAAACAGCCCCCATGATGCCTTAAAGCCCCACTCCAGCAACCTTTTTTCCTGCTGTTACGCCCCTGTCTACAAACACCATCTGTGACCTGACGTAATCACTGGTGGGGGGTCGCCACAGAAAGTCACTCATGTTGTTCATATGCTGGTGAAGCTATACAGAGGTGTGAATTTTGGTTAGTTTCAAATTCTCATTAATGTTAATGTTAATTCCTGGGAGCTCATCAGGACTTTACAAAGTCTATTGTGTTGGTAGCCTTAACAAACCTTTACAGCAGACATTTTGAATGTTCCACAATTATTGTTGTTGTTTTTGCTCTGTAGGTATTTAAATGTGGTGTGCCAAAATCTCACTTAAGTGTTATCACTGGTACCACTTTAATAAACTCATTTAAAATGTAATGTGAGAAAACAGCTTCATGCTCAGTAAAATTATTTTTGTCAAGCTATTTTCATTTTTCCCCCCTTTTTTTCCTGTACCTAATTTTTTACATCCAAAACACACCATGTGCACAATGTATTTATTTAATCATAATGAGGATGAAGCTTAGCATTCCAGTGCATGAATGACATCCAGGCCAATATAAATAAATTAATGAGTCGAATTTCACCTCAACAATAATAAAGGATTACACCTCCATTTTGTAGTTTTACTGGTTTGCCCATGAACTGTTTGATATTGGGTGCATTTGTAGATGATCAGGTCCAAAGACAACTGAAAAAAATACAACAAAAAAAAAGTGCTGGGTGTTTATTTTGAGAAGAAATATTAAATTAACCTCTCAGAATCTGTTAGGCATGATTAAGTGCTGTGTGTGGAATTATTTTAGAAGTATAATTCTGAAAACCTTTTTCTTGTTTGACAAACAGGAAATGGGGAAGGAAAACATAATAGTCGTGTGAGGAAATTGTATGACTGAAAAACATGAAACCTTCTGAGCTAAAATTTCAGGAACACTGAATATGTCCAGCTTCCCCATTAGCTCAAAACAAAGCACTTATATAAAGACTTGTATACCTGTTATTACTATTCATACTTAGCATAGTCTGTGTTTTGTCATTGGAGAGTAAAGCTTTAACCTTATGTGAAAATGGTGATTTTGTGAAATAAATTTAATTACTGTTTTGTGAGGACATAATAATAATAAAGGACAAATGTGGGTCCTTAGGCAAAATCAGTTGACAAAAACAAATATCAGATCAAGTCAGACTTGAATCCACCTGCAGCTGTGGGAAGGACATATATCAGGATGCAATAGTGACTGCTGTTTCTTCTCTGACAGGATAATTATAAAGCAGTGTTTGCCAGCTCCACCCTAGTGGCATGTTCTGACGCTCCAAACATGACGTTCACAAATTGCAAATCAGGCCTCTGTTAGAGCTCCAATTTCAAAGAGCACCAGGTTGGTGCTCTTTGGAATTGCCCATTTGTTTAGATCAGAGATTGAAAAGACAAGCCCCATCAAACAAACAGGGTATTGCAAAAGATTTCACCAGCCGAGCCATCTGAGGACATAAACGAGAATCCTAAATTTCAATCATGAGCTCAAATACATGGCTTAATTGGGTGATTTGTAAATTCTAGAGAAGGACTCAAATTTAAAGGAAAAATTTTTTTTTAATTTTTAGGCAGTAAAATCTTTACACAACCAAGCTGTACAAAGCAGACAGAAAGACCGGTCATTTAAAACCAGGGCTCCATTTCATTGGTCCCAGCTCAGGTACTGTGAAGTCTTCCCCTGAACACCAGGTGGCAATAACATCCTACTGGCAGCCATGAGCCCAAGTCACTGCTCTAGGCCAATGACTCATGGATCAGGTATCCATTTTGGCATTGTTTAGTGTTTGGCACAGAACCCACCCATCTTTCAGCAAAGCAATGGTCGTGTGAAGGATTTATAACACATAGGCTCTTCCTCCCAAGGGTTTACCCCTGCGTCAGGAGGTCTGTGTGCACTGCAGAGGTACACATGAACGTATGTACCTCCAGGGCAATGCTGTGTTTTGTACACCACAAACCTCAACCTTGGAGAACAGGCTTCAAGCTCCAATCAGGATCCCACAAAGGTGGCAATGACAACAAAAAGATATAAGGTAGCAGCTGTAAGTGACAGAGATACAATAAATCTATTGTGCATGAAGTTAACCCAATGATATTCAGGCTTTTCAGAATCTGATCTTTGTTCCTTTCCCACATTGCTCTGGGTTATAAAAACATACAGGAAGCAGTTTCAGAGATCATAAAAGTTCTTCCATTAATCAAAATTGCTCATCATCAACTTTCTTTGAAGCCATTTAGCCCAAGTCTAAAAGGCTGGATCTTAGACCGGTTTTCACCGGAGGTTAATCCCATGGCTCTTAATGAAGAACACTGCCTGCAATGCAACACAGCTGCAAAGGAGGAGAAGCCCTCCTGACAGCTTGTTGTAAAAAGGCTTCATCAAACTCTGTCCACCACATAGAAACACTCATACACACAACCCAGAAGGCTCTAAAATTCCTCTTTGATCTCATCAGTCCAAAACCCAGACACTGAATCTTGTCAGTTACCATCCTTACTTCCATCTCAAAAACCATTAAATGTTAAGTCAGTCTTTCTCTCTGTAGAAGCGCTTCCCTTAAAGTAGCCAAGGCAGTTTTTTTTTTGTGTGTGTGTGTGTGTGTGTGTGTGTGTGTGTGTGTGTGTGTGTGTGTGTGTTTGTGTTTTTAACCAGCAGCAGCTGGGGGAAACTGCAGCATGCAGATCAAGCCAAAACACTAAGCTTACCCTGCCAGCAACTATAATTCATACCTAAAAGCTCCCACGGCCATTAAGCTACAGCAGTTCTGTCTCATGCATTCACAGATAGTAAGTGAATGTTCACCTACATTCCAAGCAATTTACACTCCAACATGAAGCAACGCATACTGTCACAGTCTCAACATTTTTCAATGTGCTATTTTTTTAGAATCACATACGCCACACTATGCATAAAGACAATAACATATATACATGCAAATATATTTACACACTCACACACACTCATACATACAAAGAAATATATATGTATGTTTACAAACCGATCAGCCAAACTGTTAAAACTACAATACGGTGTAGATCCCTTTGTGCCGCTAATACTGTTCTGACCCACTGAAGCATGGACTCCCCAAGACCTTTGAAGGTGTGCTGTGGCTTCTGGCACCAAGATGTAAGCAGCAGATCCTTTCATTCCTGTAAGTTGTGAGGAGGTGTGAGGAGGGGCCTCCATGGTTCTGACTTGTTTGTCCAGCATTTCCCACAGATGCTTGATTGGATTTAGTTCCGGGGAATTTGAAGACCATGTCAACTCTTAGTCATGTTCCTCAAACCAATCCTGAACAGTTTTTTGCAGTGTGGGCTCCGTGTAACTGCTCTGTAGATATGCAGACCAATATGCTGCAAGCTGTGATGGACTGTGTATTCTGCCACCTTTGTATCATAATCAGCATTCATTTCATTAGCGGTTTGTGCTACAGGAGCTCTTCTGTGGGATCGGACCAAGAGCCTTGGGTGCCCTTGCTGCCAGATCACCAGTTCTTAGTTATGTGGTCCACTCTTGATAGGGAATAATAACTGCATTCTGGAAACAATCCTTATTCTTTCTATCTATCTATCTATCTATCTATCTATCTATCTATCTATCTATCTATCTATCTATCTATCTATCTATCTA
>JAOTRN010000046.1:21069769-21088958 GCA_028566695.1 Bagroides melapterus | reverse complement strand
TTACCTTGGTGGTGTGGAAATGTTCTGGATAAACTTTAGTAACCCTATGAGGCTAGATGAAAATCTCTTGGGTAACAATTTTTAAGAATTTTTTGTACGTTTAAAAGAAGCAGTATTGTGTCATAGCGATTTTAACAACAGTGTCAGCAAAAAAACAAAACAAAAAAAAACGACTACTACTACTACTACTGTTACTGCTACTACTACTACTACTACTGCTACTACTACTAATAATAATAACAATAACAAAGAAATAATAATAATAATAATAATAATAATATTATTAATAACAAAAAAAGAAGAAAAAGTAGGAACAACAATAAGAAACAAATCAATTATAAATATTATTTAAAGTGTAAATTCAAGATATTTTATAAAACATTAATCGAGCCGTTCATTTGCTTAATGCCGAGGTTTTCCCTTTTAATTGTGACGGTTTTGTAAATGTCTACGATCAGTATTGACTGTCATGTCTAACAGACGGTGAGCGAGCGTAACTATGCCAGGCCCTCACAAAGACATTGCGCTGAAAAAATATATAATAACGAATAACGTTATATATAAGAATAACGCTGTTTTTTCATTTCATAATGAAAAAAATCAAAGAATGATGTTTTTGATAAAGTGATGGAATGAAAATATTAATTGTAGATTACCAGGGAAAGCTTTAGACTATATAATTTCTGATAAGTCTCTGATTTAAATAGGGGCTGTAATATATTTGTTCGCTGTGTATTTGTATATAATGATACATATTTTATTACAACAAAACAACAAAACAACAACACTAATTGAAGGGACAAACAAAATAACCCAACACTAATAATAATAATAATAATAATAATAATAATAATAATAATAATAATAATAATAATAATAATAATAATAATGACTATTATTATTATAGACAATAAAGAATAAAAAGGAAAGAAGAAGAAGAAGAACAACAACAACAACAAGGACAAGAAGCATTAATGTAGTTAATTGTGTGCTTCCTAAACATTTCCATTTAAAATAGAGTAGGCAGTTCTAACACAAGTGAATTCATGCAATACAATTGCAATGTTTATGATACATGTTTAAAAAGATTAAGATTTTGTGTATTCCTGACAATGGGCTAGGTATAATTTAAGTACAGAGTAACCTGAACGAAAATCTCTATTAGATATACAGTTTAGCTAAGAAAATAACTAGTACAATAACAAACACAGACTAATTAAGCATTACTGTGTAATGAATATAAAGGTTATATGGAGTTAATTTAACTGTCCGTTGCGATGTGTTATTGCTTTTATCTTGAGAAAGCACGCCAGCTTTGCCGCTTGGTAGAAAATGTGTAGGAAGGAGTGGGGATTTTTTTGAAGAATGCATACACCCACTTCTTTCCCACACAATACATCCAGAGTAATTGCTGAAAAAATCCTTTTTTTCTTCTCACAGTCTTTTGTAAAATATCCATTTATAAATCCTTTACCCATCCTCTGTTTTCGTACACTAAAATGAAACATAGCAAACGAATATATAGTCCACGATCAAGCAAATATCCTTCTCATGCACATCCGGTATGAAATTATAATTAAGATCAATCCATTTTTAGATAAAATATTTTAAGGACGAATATACAACAGAGAGACTCACATCGCGATCCCTATGCTGTTTCCTTCTTCCTGGGCACATATGATCTAAGAGAGGGCTAGATGGTTTAAATGTGTTTCTTAGGGCACGAAGCTGTCAGACCTTTTGGCGAGCAAGATTGATAGCGCACAGGCTTCCAGGGCTCTTTGTTTGGAATATAAGCAATAAAGAGCTCATGGCCCACTGCCACTTACAGCTGAAAACAGCATAGGTATAAAGTCACTAAACAATCTATGTTCCATATTTGTGCTTTTATTTTGCGTTAATATATTTAAATACTCACCCTGACCAAGTATCCTTTCAGCCTTATTCATAGCCTCAATGTCACTGTGAGGTCAGTTAAGGCATACACCTTCATAATTGCAATAGATTGCGTATCAAATATTGCTATGAATGTAGATCACTTTTTAGGACACAATTTTGGATTTAAATGCAATTTGTAAAAACCATATTAAGATAGATTTTAAAGGACTAAGACCGTTCCGGCACCCCATAATAATAGTGCCCAATTACAAGAACACCCAAAACCAAATGTGCTATTACACAGTTTAACAATTGAGTCTTTTTAAATAAATCAATATAAGATTACTATTTTTGGATAATATTTATGTAAATGCCCGTGTAACACCTTCATGAACGCGCGTGCACGCCCCTATGCGCGTGAACTGCAGACTAAAATTCTACTCACCCTTGTGAACGCGCAGACAAGAGTGCGCGTGCAAGGGTTCATACGCATGCGTGTATTTGGGAACGCGCGTTGTCTGACAAAAGTTCGTGGTAAAACTCGGTCGCAAGATTAATGGGTTTCTTTTGAGCATGACGGTTGGTGGATCTTATGTGGTGAGTTTTTTTATGTGCTGTGGCCCACAATCCAATTTGAGTTGGAAAAATACTTCGAAGGAAGCAGGCGGCGAGCATTTTCTATTTTAGATTTAGATATTTAGTTATATAGATTCATGTAAGAAATAGCTATACTTATCGGCTTGCGAGCATGTGGATAAAGTGTTCACAAAATGCGCAAATAAACTAGCCCGTCCCTGAGAATGAGGCGTTCCTCTTCGACTTTTCTCGATCAATCACGCGGACAGTGGCTCCTTTTGATTAAACCCCAAATTGTCATTGGACAGAGGTAATCATGTGACAAGCAATACGGTCCAATTTCAACCTTGTCTCCATGAAAGCAGTTTAATGGTATCGCGGTCCCCATACGGCCGTAATCAGCAAAATAGTGATTTTTTTTTACACCGGGCACAATATTTCATTATTTCTTCTAAGGTCCCAAATCTGTGAGCGGGGAATTCCTTTAAGACTCGGAGGAGATGAATTACGAATTCGAGCGAGAGACGGGGTTTATCAATAGTCAGCCGTCGCTCGCTGAGTGCCTGACATCTTTTCCCCCTGTCGCTGATGCATTTCAAAGTTCATCAATCAAGAGCTCGACGCTTTCACGCTCGACACTGATTCCTCCTCCTTTCGAGCAGACCATTCCCAGGCTGAACCCGGGCAGCCACCCTCGCCAGAGCCGCCCCAAGCAGAACCCGAACGGTGTGTGCCCGCTGCCCGCTGCCTCGTTACCCCCGGAGTACCCGTGGATGAAGGAGAAAAAAGCTTCAAAGAAAAACCAGACCTCAGCTGCAGCCACAACTGACCCTGCACCACTCTACTTCTCTCCTGAAGGTAAAAAAATTTAAATCCCATTCTAAGTCTTTAAGTTTCAATTTTACACATATTCTATCCATGTTATAAACATAGTTAAGTTATATTTAAGGAGTTATGTGAAAATGTCGGTCGAAATTGCTCTCGGCTTGGTGCATCTGATCTCAATAGTGTATGCAATATTTTAATATGTGAAAGAATGACAAATTATTTGTTAGGGAGGGTGTTTTTGCACAACTCCTAAACTCAGTGTGTGCTACTTGTAGCGCAGGGCGTGAATTTTAATATTTGACAGTAATGAAGAGTGATAGATTGGTATTACTCAAGTCGGCAGCTGGCGTGTTCATTAATCTTCTCGCGGGCTCGTCCGCACTCACACAGCACACATCACACACACACACACACACACACACACACACAGCTTCTGGCACCGGGGCCGAGGACACAAATTATTCTCGTGCCGTGGCTACATTCCCACCGACGATTTATGCCCCTTGCGAACCGCAATATATTGGACAAGTTTTGTGAGGTCAGCTGTATAGCCCTGGAGCGCGTTGTTAACAAAGGACGTGTGGTAATTAGTGGCATATTGATAATATATAACGTTGCAATGCGCGTGCAGGTTCGCCGGAGGTTTCTGATGGTGGCGGAGGTGGCGGCGGCACACGCAGATTGAGAACGGCCTACACCAACACACAGCTGCTGGAGCTCGAAAAAGAGTTCCACTTCAACAAGTACCTGTGCCGACCACGGAGGGTGGAGATTGCCGCGTTGCTGGACCTCACGGAGAGGCAAGTAAAAGTTTGGTTTCAGAACCGGCGCATGAAACATAAGCGCCAGACGCAGTGCAAAGAGAACCAGAACGGCGAGACGAGAGCTGTGAGCGTAGAGGAGAACGGCGCCCATGGCAAGGTTTTTTACGAACAATCAGGAACGAATGCCGTTTCCGGGGCTCTCTTGGAGAACGAGAGTTACGCGTTCCAGCAGAACACTACGCAAAATGGACACAATGGAGAGTCTCCAAGCTCTACTGTTTCGCCCCTGAACAGTAATGACAAAAATCTGAAACATTTTCCCAACCCGTCACCCACTGTTCCCGTGTGCGCCCCTACAATGGCTGTGGACGGCGCAGCTGCTAGGGACAATAGCACTCCACCAGGCCTGGACGGCCCCATGCACGACTTTCACGTTTTCTCCACAGATTCCTGCCTGCATCTCTCAGATGCCATCTCTCCGAGTGTGTCTGAGACTGTGGACAGCCCCATGGGTTTAGGCACGGACTCATTTGATTTCTTCTCGGAGACGCTCACGACGATCGACTTACAACATTTGAACTACTAACAATTTTTGAGCACAAGGAAGCCCCGTTATCTTTCTCTACGTTGACGGATGGTCAGTCTGTTTTAATTATAACGTTTGAAAATTAGGCCTAGGCCATAGCCTTCGAAGAGTTAAGTTTAATATGAGTGATTGAATGATTATTTGTGTTTTTCAACGCAAAAAAAACAAACAAAAAGAGTGATATTTTTCGTTTTATTTTTGTATAATCTTTGCGGCTGTGTGCCATATTTTCTTAAAATAAAATTTTTACATTGCTGAAGATAAAGCGAGGCCGTTGTGTTGCACAATATTTCTAATTTGCTCCGCGCTAAAAGGGAACTAATGCGTTTAATCCAAATAATAATAATAATAATAATAATAATAATAATAATGATAATAATAATAATACTAAGAATAAGAATTTATAATAATTAATAAAAATAATTAATAAATGTAGTTATACGCTGTAGCATATAGCGTGATATTCGGACTTTTGCTATGTTAAAAAAATATTTTTTTATCTTTTGTTTTGGCAGACCCCAGAATTTCTGAAGTGCCTTAAATATTGTTGTGCATGTACATATAAAAACTCTGTAACACGTTACAATCTGTTACAAATGTGTTATTGCAAATAACCACCAACACTGTCTGCTTAGTTTAATATAAGCGAAATACAAGTAGGACATATATTTCACGTTTTTAATAAGCAACATTTTACGGAAATATCAGCCTTCCGCCTAAACTGTTGCATATTAGATTCAATTAGTGCCTCCATGTGCATCAAAATAACAACAAAAACAACAAAATACATAAATAAAACCGTAAGTAATGAAAGAGATGTATGTCCCTGCTGATGCATGGCCGAGAAAACAAACTCTCACTATATCGGAAAACACGGGTAGCACCCTGTCCAAAAGCTGTAGCGTTCAAGAGTTTAGCAATTAAATTTTATAGCCTATTAAACCTTCGACAGCGGGGTTAGTGTTGAAGCCGCAGTACGAGTAATTCAATCTGGGGCTAGGGACGATCACTGAACTATTAGTCACTAGAAGGAAATTTGTTTTAGGTTCTGTTCGGGAACAAAACATTTATTTATTTATTTATTTATTTATTTATTTATTTATTCATGAGTAGAAATTTCTTTTTTGACAATAGGTATCGGAGCATAAAGCAGGCTTACACAAAAATAGGTTCTATATCACGATCGTCTTGTAAAGCTATCTATCTATCTATCTATCTATCTATCTATCTATCTGAGCTCTCAGATTGTGTAATGTTAAAGGATCTCAGAAAGCTACTTTTCTTTACAGCCTACTCAATGCATGAGGCCCAAATAAAAGCCTACTTTCAGTAATGGTGGGCTGCCTAACCGTAGCCATAGCCAATGCTTACACCCAAGCTACTTCGTTTTTATTTTACAGAAACATTTTTTTTACTTTCACACTTGTTTGAATTTGAGTTTAGTATTGTTGGCTGTAATAGAGGTTTTAAAGTTTTATAAAAATCAGCATAATTAAAAGCAGTGTTACTTTTGTAACGTTTTACAATTATTGCTTTTTCTTTACTGGATTAATTTACGACTCTACATTGAAAAGACTATGTAAAACCATGCTTAACTAGAATATATCGTTTATTTTGGAGTGTTTTTAGTATTTGAGAATATTGTAACTAAAAAGCAGACAAGTGGGATTTTTAAAAACTATTAATAGCCAATACATCATTTTAACGATGAATTTATTTGCATGTCCTGTTTATCAGCGAGCTACTTTTCAAAGAGCTGAAGCGTTGCAATCCCGAAGTGGGTATTAAAATGGAAATGAGTTCCCTCTACTCTCTGGGGTCTGTACACTGGTTTTCTCCACAGATAATGGAGCTAGTGAAAACTGTTGACTGCATATGAACTTTTACAAGAAACTTTCCCTGCTTTTCTAAATTACATGTCAGATTCAAAATTTACGCTAAAAATGATCAGTGATCAAATAGTACTTTCACACTTAATTAAATTTTATTTAAATGTAATTATATTTTGCAAATATTTTTAACCATACATTAACAGACAATTAAATGTCAGGTGTTAATGAACACTGTCCAGGAATAAATGTGATGATATACTGACCTTAATTTTTAAGCTTTGAGCCAATACATTGATATTCAAGAATACTATTTAAATAACTCAGAGATCGTCTAAACATCTGTTAGGCATACTCATAAATACAGGGTACTTTTGAACATTTATATTTCTGTATACTTGAATGAAGCTTGTGTCAGACACAATATTCTGCACAATAGATGGCATTTAAAGTTTACTCATAGAGTATACTGTAGTAAAGTGGACTTATCACAAGCAATACACTCTTATACCCACTGGGCCTGGAGGGAAAATGAAGCAGAACAACAACTTGATTGATGTATTTAGACAGCAGAAGACACAAGATTGACATGCTGTAGTTAGGTTACAGACCGGTGTTACTCTGGGTAGGAACTTGGCATATGGGTTCATTTACAACAAGTCTATTCACACATAAGCTTTACCTAAATCATTGTTATTTCACAACCTATAAAGCAAACTGAATAGTTTCTTTTTGTGTTATTTCAGAGCCATCTTACGTTATGAGTAACATGAAGTCACCTTGTATTGTGTATTAATTACTTAAACTTCAGACAACAGTCAGTATCACATTTTGTATCAGCAGCTCTACTTGATGGTTGTATTGGCTTGTACAAAAAAACTTTTAGAATAACATTCCTTATTCTTCTTCTGTTTTCACTGCCAAAATATATTGCAGTGGGTTGCAGTAACACTACCCAGTAACACAAGAAGAAAATACTTAAAAAATTTCACAGCCACTTTTTTACTGTTTAATGTCCTTCTCATGCCTATTAGCTGGCCATAAAGTTTGATGGTCAAATCTCATGCCGCATATCCTTTGGATGTATGAATATCCATGATGTAGGGCAAGATAGCAACTCTGTAAAAAAGTCTGAGTGATACAGTTTACATTTTAATCTTAGAACATTTAAGCAGTCAGTAAGACGTATATAACCCTGTGCCTTTTTTGAGTAACTGTAGGCTTTATGACCTTATGATCTGGATTTAAAAGAGCATCTTAATGTCCATGTAACCATGCATGTTTCAGCTGAAAGAATATTTGATGTCAGTAAAGCCTCCATTAAAAATACGTTGTAGTAAAGTACATAGTTCCTCCTTCACAGCATACTAATGACAAAAAGGGAAACCCCATGGCTCCTCCACTAGCTTATGCCTATGCAGCCATTTAAAGTCATAGTGTTTGACATTCAGTGGTTTCCATAGAAACACAGCATTCATGTTTTTTTTTGCAGTCTGTGCATCATTCCCATGCAGGGCTTTGCTTCCCAAAGGCATCACAGAAAACAACCTTCATTAAATGGAAGAGTGAGTCTCACTTTGCACCTTCAATCTTCTATAGTGAGAGGTTTTTGGATAGCGCAGATTGGCTGTGACTTTTACTGTATCTCATCTTAATTCTATGCAGTATGATGATAGAGTTACAATTTATGAATCACAGCCATGGTAAGTAATTGTAAGAACATTAGCTGGATGTATTTACAGCTCAACCACAGTGGTGCAGTAGGTATTGCTGTTGCCTCACAGCTTCAGGATTCCTTTGCTGATCCTTGGGTTATAGTCTGAGCAGAGGTTTGCAAAGTCTTTTTTCAGTTTCCTCTGAGTTCTCCGCTTTCCTTTCAATGTCCCAAAACAGGCAGCTAGGCAAATATCTATGCTAAATCTCCCCTAGATTTGTATGTTATGTGTCTGAAGCTAACACATTCCCTGCAATGATAAAGAAGTTTTTGAACATGAATTAATGTTTAGACCTCCTTACCCAAGCTATACATCAGGCAGTTACATAACATTCAAAAACAATCATTCTTTGTAAAATATAGGATACAAATATACATCAGATGCCGGTGTTGCATTTTTGTGTTAACATTAATATTGTGGACAAACTTCAGGTTATTACATGTTAATGTTTTTGTTTTTATGTTTTGGTTGCAGCTTATGTTATCCTGTATATGACAAAAAAAGAATTACATCCAACAGCTGGATGGAAGTCGCTCACAGCTGTGTACCCCGCAGGTCTGAACCAAGTTCATGAGCATTCTCTGAAGAGATGTTGTAAGCAAAACCAGATAGTGAGGGGGTGTAAAGCTCAAAGAAACTGCATGCACATTTCTCTTACTACAGAAGCAAGAAAAGGGTTTTCTTAGCTTGAAAGCATTAATAATAAATATAATGTCCATCAAAGGTGACCCTTTGTCTTCACATTGTTGTTTTTTTTTTTTTTCAAAATGTTAGCGTCAAAAGAAAAAGTTGAGGTTTCCATGTGAGCTAATTCTGAGCTATTTAAAAACAACACCTGAGCAGCTTAATCCTTTGAAGACCAAAGGGGTAATGTGCCTTCCCAACCACCTCAGGAGTTTTCACTTCACACATTTCACTGTACCCTCCAGACATGCTGAATTACAGTGGTAAGTGCAGATTGTCACCTGTTTAACCTCCAGGCTTCAGAGGTTGCTTAGATGTTCGGATAGTGAAATGAGCTATCTGCAGCATACTGTAATTCATCTTAATGACCTCATCCCTCTTGAGGTCACTAAGCCTTAAACCAAAGGCTTAAAATCTGCAGTGATCCTGACGTTGTTGTGATATTTTAAACGCATCAGTGTAAACATTCAAAATCACTTACGATTTTAAATTAATAGTACAGTTTATATCTAGAGACTCAGATGTAAAACACCAGTTTGTGTTCCTATAATCATTTCTCTGTTAATGTAGATGTTGAATGCAGAATAGTTTTGTATCTATGGCTAGATTTTAACTTCCAGGCGGTACAATTCATGATACAATCAATCTTCCCAAATCTTCCCTGGATCACGAGGCACACAGCTGATCCCACACATCAGTGAGCCACCACCACATTTCACTGTGAGATTGGAGGCATTTTGTTGTATGTAGCCCTCTTTTAACATGTTAATGGTGTGCCTCACCATAATGTTTTATATGTCCTCCGATCACAACACAATTCAAATAAAAAAAGAGAAATTAAGCGTAGTGAATTTTGTGGTTTCTTTTGTTCAAACCTTTTTTCAACATTAAACTTTGACACTGGAAAAAAAAGATAATGAATTAAATAAAGTGTGCAATTTTGAAACTCTTCTTCCTCTGCCTCCTTACTCTATTAAGCTCAGTTCAGTCACTGTCATTGATAATGGCATTTTAACCCCATGCTTTTTTAAATATAATATTTGATATATCTAGCAATATCCATATACTTCTAAACATAAATACATGTCAGAAGAATATCAATTTTATTGTTTTTTCCCAATAGTTAACAAACGGATTTATTCACCATACAATACATTGGTGCATTGTTCTCATGTCAAAGCTTTTGCACATATAGAAATTTAATTTACATTTAAAATGTACATTTTTGATTGTCATGAAATGTTTTTAACAACAGAGAGAGAATTTCTTTTTTAGAATTTCTTTTGTCATTTGTCATTTAAAAAGGGTGAAATACCTATATAGAATATGCAAATAAAGTAAATGGATTTTAAGAAAATTTGAAAAAAAAAACAAACAAAAAAAAAAAAGCCTTTCTAAACCCTCCAGTACTTTCTACTTGGTCTCTTATGGACCTCTTTAGTTCACACCACAGGCTTAAATTGGAGTAAAGTCAGTGAACTGGGGCATGGTCAAAAGCCATGTTACGAGTATGTTATTTTGTTATTTGTCCCACTGGAAGATCCAACCACAACCGAGTCGTGGGTTCTTGCTGGAGGCAGCCAGACTTTCATTTGAAGTCTGGAAATACTTTATGGTGTCAATGAAGCCATGATTAGCTAATGAATTTTCCAGGACTTCTAGAGGAAAAGATGTCCAACAAAATTACAGATACTCCACCATACTCGAGTGAAGATTAGGTTCTTTTCTGTACATCTGTTTTTGAATCTTTTGACCATTTGGCCTGAATTCAGTCAAGGTTCCAGTAGCACCTTGTCAAATCTAGACATTAATAAATGTGGCTAAGTGCCAGAAAAAGATTTGTAAATTTGGTGTTTTTCTGGAAAAAATTTTTAATTTCTTATAATAGATTTTATTTTTTTTCTTTTATTGTGTTACAGATTTCATTTAAATGTATTAAATTGACATTTATGCCATTAATTTAGATACAGTAACCCAAGATTTGTTTTGCCAAATGCAATAAAAAACTCCCAGTGTCTGCTGGTGAGAAGTATCATCATAGAAACCCATCACCTTTTTTACAATAGAGAGAGTATTAACAGTTGAGGAGTAGTACCTGGTTTTGCCAAACATAGGTCACAAATTCAGCCCAAAAGTTACATTTTTGTCTCATCAGACCAGAGTATTTCTGAGTGTTGCCTTTCTGGCATGCTTATCGACTATCGACTTCTTGACCAAAGCCATTCTAGCTTGGTTATTGATTTTAGGCTCACAGGCAGCTGTAGGAAGAGTCCCTGTTTTTCTTCCATTTTGCAATGATGGTGTACTACAGGAAGCATTAAAACCATTAGAATAGAGACTGGTTTATACATTTGCACTGTATGTGTTATATTATTTTATGTCCATATTCTTTAAAGTCATCTCAAGAAAATCCAAGCAAGCAGTATACACACACACACACACACACACACACAGAGAGAGAGAGAGAGAGAGAGAGGAAAAGGGAAAAGGTATGAAGGTTATGCATTAAAATTGACTGGATTTTGGAGCTACTGATGATTCCCTCCACCTTGCTCAAAGCTGATCTTTATTGGGGTAAAGCAGAATAATTTAATTTCATTACAGCTTGTATGTAATTGGATCATTCTTTACACAACCACAACCCTCAGTGCACATTAATGCAACCACATTACTGTAACTTTTCTTGTATTGTTCGTGTTTTTCCTATTCCCTAAAATGTTTAATTCTTTCTTATTTCATTTGTATATACCATTGTCCATTGAAGATGGACAAAAATCTTTTCTTTATTTTTTTACATTGGATTGATATATATTAATCAGAGCTAGTCACACTTGTGGCACAACAAACAAAAAACATTGAATATACAACAGTTCTGTAAGTGGAAACACCTCACTCAGAACAGAGGTCAGACTAAAACGGCCAGATTGATTTGAGCTGCCAGGAAGGATATAGTAACTCATATAATCACTCTTCAATCGTGATGCGCAGTAAAGCATCTCACCCGGCACAGTACATTGAACCTTGAGATGGACGGATTCCAACAGAGGAAGACCACATGGGGTTCCACCCCTGTCAGCCAACAACAGGAATCTAAGCCTATCATGGGCAAAGACACACCCAAACTGAACAGTTGATGAATAAAAGAAAATCACCTTCTTCCAGTTTTTATATCTTTTATATCTATATACAGTGCTGACATTTTTTCACATCAATCTACACTCTGTACCCCACAATGACAAAGGAAACCCAGATTTCTGATAACTTTGCAAATTTATTAAAAATTTACAAAAGTATTCAGACACCTAACTCTTTAGTTGATATTTCTATATTTTGTTGTAGTCAGATTTCTTTCCACCCTGACCAGTGCCACAGTCCCTGCTGCTGAAAAATGCCACCACAGTATGATGCTACCACCACCATGCATCACTGTTGAGGTGGTATTGGATGAGGGTTGGGTGCTTCCTGCTTTCGACTAGACATAACACTTTGAAACTGAGGCCTGAAATCTTCAGTTCATCACAGTCCTTTGCTGTTTTTTCTAAATTCCAAGCATGCTATCATGTCTTGCATTGATTAGATGCTTCTCTATGGTCACGTTGCTATAAAGCCCAGATTTCTGTAAAGTTGTAGTCATGATCTCTGAAGCTCATCCAGACAAAACTTAGAGATCTTGGTCACCTCTATTATCAAGGCTTTTATCCCCTGACTGCTCAGTTTGGCCTAACAGCCAGCTTTGGAGAGAATCCAGGATATTTCAAAATTTTACTATTTAAAGATTATGGAGACAAGTGGACTTGTACTTGATATAATTATCTCAGATGTGTGCTGGCAGTTCCATTGACCTAATGACCTCGCTTTTATTCTGTAATGCTACAGATGGACTCCAATCCAAGTGAAGAAACATCTCACAATGCATAGATGATCCAGAGAAATTGGGTTTACTTGAACATGGGTCAAAGCAGAATTTCTGAATACTTAATTTAATGTGATCTATCTATCTATCTATCTATCTATCTATCTATCTATCTATCTATCTATCTATTTTTTTTTTCATTTTTTTTCATTTGTTGTTAGAAATAATATATGTACCACTGTGGCACAAAGGTCACAGTTTATCTACCTTTTCACACCTTGCAATGCCCTCAGTCATATGTTCAAGAAAAAATATAAATATTCTCTTTTTCTAAACACACACACACACACACACACACACACACACACACACACACACACACACACACACACACAGAAAACCCCACACATTCCTCCTCTGTAGGTTGGTGCCAGAAGCTAAGATGTGTGAACTGAGGTGAGTCCAGATCAAACAAAGCTGTCTGAGAGGAGATGAGATACGAATGTGCTGCCCTCTTCTTCTAAAGGTCAAAGGTCACTCCATCTCTCCTCTCCCCCTGTGTGCTGGATAGAGCTTTGGCCAGGTCAGCTATAGTTCAAGCACTGCTGAGCAGTGATTAAAAGATAGTTAGCACTTTCAGGAAAACATTTTGTAGACTTAATCATCAAACCAAGACAGATTGTATGAACTATAATTTAGATTTTTATCTTGAGATGTTAGTTTGTGCTGTGAGAGTGCAAGTTTATATCCATACCCATTCTCTCTGCTATCAGACTTCAGTGATGAATGGAATATAATTGTTTCATGGTGTTCCTTACAAAATGTACAGTATATGTTCATGAAGTCAGACAGTAATTCAAATTGTTTTGCTTCCTGAGAGGCAGAGAGGGAATGAGAGAGCAGGGGATTGGGATGTGACACAGAGCAGGTCTCCTGGCAGGTCATCAGGGATCTGTGATCTCTTTGAAAATGTGCAGGACCAAAAGAGAGAGAGAGAGAGAGAGAGAGAGAGAGATTTGGATGGTGGTGCATTTTGTGGAAGCCCTACAAAGCCCTAAGTCTTCACCTGCCTCTCTTTTTTGCAACAAGGGGCCCCTTCAACAGACCTTCAGGTTTTTGTGTTGCTCCAACATAGCATCTGTGTACATAACATGGAAAAACATGATCATAATAATTATACAGTATGTAGCTATTAATAGTTTACTGAGATTGAAGATCACTCACTGACACAAAATAAAAACAGCATTCCTACTATATACTGATCTTTTTTCACCATCACTCCTCTTTAACCTTCATATAGTCTTCGAGACAATTTGGCTCGATTTTAAGATTTAATTTGTCGAATCTTGGGTTTTTTTCCATATACCTGTACTTGCCTGAAAATGACAAGGATGGTTCCATACTATGCACTTTGCAAGCAAAATTAATTATTACTATTTTTATTGAATTATGTGTTTATAAATAAATGTTATAGCATCTGTGGTCTTACCGGCTGAATTTAGATAAAAAAAGTCATTTTGTTTGTTTTGTACAACTTAGTGACATCACTAAATTAATTAGTAATTAAAAAGTTAAAATACTGGATTTTTTAAAAACGTTTAGTAGTTTTGATCAGAACTGAGGTTGATTTGTACAAAAAAAATTTTAATCTGATATATTAAGATTAATATCTTACTATACATATCTTAATATAATCTATATACATTTCATTTTTTTTTTTTTTTTTTTTTTTTTTTTTTTTTTTTTTTTGTTTTTTGGTTGGTTAGCGAAGGCAGCACACAGTGATGAAATAATGTTTGGTTTAAACACGTTCAATATAGCTGCCAAAACGTAAATTAGCGCGTTCAGTCAGTCTACACGAAAACATACCTTCTCTGCAGCCGATACTATGTAACCTAAGCTTGGCTGCTTCCGTGTTCTTCAGTCAGACAACTTTGAAACTTCCGTATTTCGAAGGCTACTGCGGCCGGAGTCGTTAAATTCCCTGTCCTACCCGTATTCCTATAACCCCACCTGCCTGTGGTAGGATAGGCTAGAATTTCAAACAGACACTCAGATCAAATGTACAGAGTGACCTAGTGTAAGAACTAATAGCCAATCGCAGGGCAGGAGGCGGGACTTGGCGGAATACGGGCGAAAACCTAAAACTAACGCTGACCGAGAGTGAAGAGCGCACAGTGTCACAATGAAGTCCATACCGGAGGATTTAACCACACTCGTTTCAGGTATCAGATTGTCGCAATGAATGACAATAGCATTTACAATTATGATCATTTTTCAAGCCCTCTTATATCACAGAAATATCACAGCAACCTTTGGCTCTAGATTATTAGCCTCGGTTATTTAGCAGAAAAGAGGAAGTTGATGGATGATATGTGCAAAAAAACTGATAGAACACAAACCAGTGAATAAAAATACTTCGGTTCAGTTCATGTTTTTTTTTTTATAATTTAAAATTTTGTTTTACTGACTTTAAGTGAACCGAGTAGTTACAAAAGTGTACAATTTGTCACTTTATTGTTTATTTACTGTTTATAGTTGTATAGTATTGATTATAGTTTATAGTATGTGATTGACTCAGAGAGCAGTGTACATTTTGTGCTTCACTGGCATTTAGATACACTTCCACAGACCTTCTGAGATGTAAAAATAGATTGTTATTGCTCTTTATATCCAAATAGTAAATAAAGTATAAAATAGAATATATCAGAATATATCTGGTTTTCAGATTTGGAAGCATTTCTGACAGAGGTTCTGAAAGGGGAAAATCTGAGCAAGAAAGCAAAGGAAAAAAGAGATACTTTTATAAAGAGGATAAAGGAGGTCAAAGCCAGGTATGAAAGAAATATTTCCTGTATGAGGTGATATGGCTGTCTATAATGAATTAATTAACATATGCTTTCATTGTAGTCGTTACATTTCAAAATATATCTTTTTTTCCAGTTACCCTCAGGATTTCAAGGAAAAACGTAAGTTTTTAGTTTGTATGTCTTTGTTCCTGATAGATACA
The DNA here is from genome assembly GCA_028566695.1 of Bagroides melapterus. Lineage (NCBI taxonomy): Eukaryota > Metazoa > Chordata > Actinopteri > Siluriformes > Bagridae > Bagroides > Bagroides melapterus. The sequence continues at coordinate 21,073,235 of JAOTRN010000046.1, read as the reverse complement.
GGAGGGTTACATACACATCACGCAAACGGGGAAGTTTGCATTGAGCACATCTTCCTGGCACGCAGCACACTAAATATACCGTGTATGCAGTATTTCAAGCTCAGCAGAGGAAGCTAACGACATTGGTTTGTGCTCAAATAAATATATTTGTATTCTAACAGTGACCAAATGTGGCCTTTGAAATCTGTTTATGTTTAAAGAATATTGATATATTTACAAATTTTCACTACGTAATAGCATTTTCTTCTCTTTGTACTCTTGTAGATTGTAGGATGCTAACCATGCTACAAAGGCCACAAGCAGTTCCCCTTTATACCATTTGCACATATTTCCCTAAACAGGACATCATAGTGTCCTGAAATATTCTTTTATTGTAAAGGCATGAAAAGGTTGGGGTAACAGGTGCACTATTCACTCTCATTTTGCATTTGGCTATCCAAAATCTATGCAAAGTAAAATGTCTTTTGTATGTCCATATGTTTTGGTTGATTGCCATTGTCTGTGCAGTGCCAGTTTAAGAAAATTAGTACTGTGTGCCTTTGAGGCATGACAGAGAATCCTGAATGCAATCACTTAACTATGTTTATATTTTAATTATGTATTGTCAATAAAGAGACCCCAGGTTGCTAAAATCTATTGCCTCTGGTGTGGGTTGATGTTATGGCAAATCAGTGATGAATACGTGACTTTGTCATGTAGGAGATGAAGAGTGGGATGAGATTGAAGAAGCAGACAGCATCAATGATGGCAGTTCGCTGCACTCTGAACGCACGGATAGAGACGAGGAACCAGCATATGACGGTAGGTGCAATGGTAATACGGATTGTAAGTGTGGCAAAAGCTGTGACTTCCTTTAAGCAGACTAGACTTTGGTGCACAGTTTACACAGCTGGATTAGTATTAATGTTATGTTTGTGATCCTCTAAGTAAAGATGTAAGCTTTTTTGGCTGATATCACTTTTTCACACTGAAACCTAGAGAGAAGAAGTGGAAAAAGTTCTGTATTTCAGTATAATGCTAAATTATATACACTTTCTGCTTGTAATCTCAACTAATGCCTCTCTGTCTTTTTTGGGAATTGCTGTAGTTCCGTACATGAGTTGAAACGACTGTTTGAATGGTTGCTGTAACCTAGCAACAGGCCTGTGAATGACTAAAAAGCACAGGCGACAGAGACTAAGCGTTCCTTTGTCTTGGTACAAATGCTTTATGACATGGACCTCAAACAATGCCGCCCACAGCCAATGTCATTTCAGACTGCAGTTTTCATTGGGCTCTGAACAACATCCTATTGGATGAAGCTAAACGAAAGCAAACCTATAAATCTCCCTTGTTTCAGATCATGGTGCATATCTTATCACATGAGCCACGCAGAAGCTCTGGCAGCATTGCAGATAGATATTACTGTGTGTGAGTGTGTGCGGTTTCACTGTGCCTATTTTAGGTATGCATGGTTGTGTGTGTCTGCTTGTGTGAAAGTTGTGCAGATGTGTGTTCGTGTTGTGTGAGTTTTATTGCCTTGAAACATGGGGGTGTTTTATAGGCCCTTTTGCCCCCTGAGAGCACAGCTGTTCCTGCAACCAGGAGAAAGTGCTCTAAGCCAACACTGCTTTTCAGGAATGAGATTAAGCAAACTTTGAGGTTAGACCTAGGGGTGGTTTATTTTCACTTGGTTCCATTTCAATCAAGGCATGCCATCTTTTTTTTTTTTTTTTTTTTTTTAAAAAAAATGACATGTTCATTGAACATAAATGAAAGTGTTTTGGGGAAATAGGAATGCTCAAGTGACAAGAGCAGTTATGTAGGTTATGTGTATAACAAAGCTTTTTTTTTGGCAAGGTTTATTTTCTCACATCTTATCTACGATGCTGCTACTATAAGATTATCACACAATTTACCTCAAACGTATCACCTCAATAACCGAAGATCCACAGATAATTATAGGTTTCGTTGGAAATATTAAACATGGATTTACATGTAGAAATAATGGTATAGTTATTCAGTGGTTTTTGTCTTATTCACTGTCTGCATGGTGTATTTCCATGCCACTTTGTCGACAGTAGTGATTGTGGTAAGGGATTTTTATTTTTTTTTTACTTGAAGGAGGTCATTCATTTATCAGGACTCCCACTCTCATTCAGCCATGCAAATAGTGGAATATAAACAAATAGGTTAGATGGGTTGTTCCGCTTTGCAAGGCAAACAAGGGCTGCATATGCGGTGCATTCTGGTGATCCTTGGCTTGTAGAGTGTAGCCCTATGTATACCAATGTACATTGATTGAGTAACCTTATTTTCATTCTATTCTTTATCTCCAAAGCTTCATAACAGCAACATGACTATGATAAAGGTTGTAAGTCTACTACAAACTGTATTCTAAGCCCTGTATTCTGGATTTCTTCAGGGGTTCAGCAGGCCCCTCCAGTAGCAGCTCAAGATCTTCAAGCTGTGTTTAAGAGTGGTTACCTGGAAAAACGCAGAAAAGGTAGGCAGTCCTTCACGCCTTCTAAACAGATGTATTTCACGTCGTGTTTGTTTTAACATACCGTAACCTGTAAACATGTGCCTTCTGGCAGATCACAGCTTCTTTGGCACAGAGTGGCAGAAGAGATGGTGTGCTCTGAGCAACCACATATTCTATTATTATGGCAGCGAGAAAGGTGCGAACATTTCCATTCCTTATGAGTTCAATGGTATCTCAGCTGGTAAATCAAAGAGAATTTATTTTTATAAACTGCTGGATTGTACAGTGGACCGTTGACTGAGTTTTAACATTTGCATGTGTATCAACAAACATTATCAAACAATTCTGTATTATATATAATTCTGGTAAATCCCTTCAGATAAACAGCAGAAGGGAGAGTTTAATATCAGCGGTTATTCTGTCAAAATGAACAACACATTGCGCAAAGATTCCAAGAAAGACTGCTGCTTTGAAATATCTGCTCCTGACAAACGTGTTTACCAGGTACATGTCATCCTCAGTGCTCTGTTTATAGCAAATCAACTGTATTTCCATAAACAATAAAATATCCACTTGGCTCTATTTGGTGCTATGATTAGAGCTTAATGCTGCCTCTGCCTCTGTCTTTCTCTTTCTAGTTCTGTGCTTCCTCACAGAAAGAGTCAGAGGAATGGGTAGAGCAGATTAGCTTCGTGATAAAAGGTAGGACAGTTTTTCTTTCTATTATTATTTGGTGTTTGATGTCACAGTGTATTGTGAACTAACACATCTATATTCGTACATAGACATGGAAGGCATCATTCCTTTGGAGGAGGAGCAGGACACCTATGATGACTGCTTACCTCTGAATATGAATTTGAATACAGCGTCCATTCCTGCACCCATTGATGACGATATCTACGAGGAGCTTCCTGGTTTGGCCTCTTTTGTAAACTAATATTAACCTTTAATAGTTTAATGCTAGATTAGTCTAATCCTAAAACCTAGTACTAGCACATATAT
>JAOTRN010000046.1:21031758-21063198 GCA_028566695.1 Bagroides melapterus | reverse complement strand
CCTCAAACCCTGAAATATTCTTTCATCCACTGTTATTGATGCATCTGTAGGATTTCTGTGTCTAGGTTGCTTTAAGAGCTGGGGCATTGGGGCATTAGGGTGACAAGAGATAAGACAGAAATTTGAGGTGAACAAAGCTGTGAATTGACAGCTGCTTACCTTCTGCTTACCTTCTGACAGCTACTGTATAAGGTTTGCCCTTGTCCTGTGTCAAAACACTGACAGTTGAAGCTTTAATGAAGATGTGGAAACTGGCTTCAGTCAAGTAAAATGATTGGATTTTTTTCCCTGTTCTCTCCCACAGGAATACGATACTTTTGGCTGGTGGGTTGGGGAGATGAAAGGTGTCATTGGTATTGTGCCTAAAAGCTACTTGACAGAGCTTTACATTTTGTGACGGCCTTAAAGTAAGTATGTGACACGAGGACTTATGTTAGTCACAGCATCATTTCAAATTACTCATTTTTATGAACAGCAGTTTAAAGTATAACCTTCACTGAGTGTTACTTCTAGGGTCATCTGATGTTCCTTTAATCCTAACATATTTTGTGTTAATTCCAGTCTTTTTCTTGCCAGGATGTTGGATTGTTACTATATCTGTGCAGTGCAAAGTGTACCACCACCTGACATATATGCTTAAAATATGTTTTGCTTAAAAATATGTTTGCTAAAACTGTTGTTTTCTAAGTTAAATAAATGGATTCTATACAAAGTGAAAAATAACAAAGAAAAGTGAATTATATTTGAATCATGAATTGTTTGAATTATGTTGGAAAGCTATGCTTGTTGAGTTAAAAAAAAATGTATTGTAGTGAGCTATTAAAATAAATCTTGAGCTATTAAAGTAAATCTTGTGAAATAATTAGTAAGTGTCTTGGTAATGTGTTTACTTGATGTAGATATTTGAGATCAGACGCCTCAGCAGTGAAGGATTCATGTTGCAGCCAGCAGGTGGCAGGACTGACTTAGTTTTTGATAACGCGTGTCTCAGCGAGGTTGTCTGTTTCTATGCAGGAAATCAGATTTGATCACAACCATCTTACCATTCTGCAGTAGTGTTTTGTTATGTACTAACAGACAAGAAGAGAAGGATGTGACCTTTTTATGCTGAAACATACAAACAAATCAAAAAGCAGTTATTTAGCTGTGGGATTGATTGTCTCATGTTTGGCATATTGGATTGTATCTTCATGGTTCATGTGCGCTACTGCACTGACTTCCACAGAACGTCTGGCCACTGAAGTGAAAAACTTAATTAAAAACATGAGTCAGACCATTACCTACTCAGAATGCTCCTGATTAAGTTGTTTCTATTAGCATATTAACTCATTCAGCCAGGCCGCGCACATTAAATAGTGCAGACATATTTTAATTCGCTGATTACGCAATGTAGCAAAGTGTACTTATGCAGACTCACTGTGCCAGCTCTATGTAACCAGCATAGCAATGATCCCACCATGTCAACTGCAGTCTACAATCCAGCATCTGTAAGCAAACAACATTCTCCCTGTCGAAAAATAATTTGAATTTTATTTTCAAAGCTTAAATCTCAATTGTTGTGGTAAAGTCCAGATTCTCTTTATTTGAGTGGTCCTTATTTTTCCTTCAGATGATGTCTGGGTGATTGTTAAACTTTATTAAAAATCATCAAGCAGGATTTGGCAATTCTTCCATACCAGATAAAAAAAAGAAAAAAGAAATATTTGCACCCATCTGCATAAGGCAAAAGAGAAAAGGAAAGATCAGTTTCCCTTTTATTATAATTGTGTTTGTTTGGTTATAAAAGGGAAGTGTGAAATCCCACATGGTTTTCATTATCATTGTTTTAGCACTGGCTCTAGAATACTTAACAATCTGAATTTTTTTTAAAAAGGGATGAAATTTTGTCTGCGCTAAGAAGTAATGTAGTAATGTAGAAGTAATTTCTGAAACTCAAGATTATTACTAAAACATATATTAAATACTACAAAAAAGAGAAAAACAATGCAAACAACAAAACATATTAAATAAAAAAAAATCATAAACTGAAATAATAATTTTAAAACCAATAGATAAAATGAAATTCAGTGAACTAAATGAACAATTTATTATTACTATACATTCTGCACAACTGACTGAGGACAAAAGACTAATTTAGGCCAAAATGACAGAATCCGACTCGTGTTTGTATTTAATTAAGCTGCATTTCTGTTTTATTGCCTCAGAATACAGCGCTTCATGTGTTTGTAGCACATTATTCTGCGTGGTATCAATAAGTAGATTCTCTAGGACAAATTCATAAAAAAAAGGATGAATGCATCTGATGTTCTTCCATGAACTAACTACATGAAGCCTGTGAATCATTCACATCACCAGTGTTCCAGTTTTTCCTTTCTATTGCTTTGCCAGAGCTGTGCTGAAGCCAGTTTATGACTTTCTGGCCTCTTTTTCAGCATGTAAAAATGTATGCATAATTTAAATCAGGACATTTACTTAGTATAAAACATTTCCCCTTTTCCTTTAATGAACTCTGTGGTTGGCAGCATGCTTTGTATTACCACACGGTCTGGAAGCATTTTCCTTCCAGACTTCTAAAGATGGTGTTTTTTTTTCGTCTTCTTTAGTTACATCATTGATAATAATACTGCATACACTATGTTTTACTAATTTAGTAACAAGCTCAAAACCTTTCCATGAGAAAGGCTAAATGTCTGTTTTCTTCTAATCTACCCACAAACAGTGCTTTCTGGTAGATTTCCATCTTGCAGTGTAGTCATTATAATTCTGCAAGTGAAGTCCTCCACCAGCAGAGTATCGGCTATCTCAGCCCTGATTAACAGTATTTCCTTACGGCACCGTTATTTTCTTTGCTACACTTTGTTGCTGATTTTATAGCCTATTCAAGATTGTTTTAGCTATGTCCAGTTATTTGCTTTGTTTAATTTCTTTCAGGCTCAGCTCTGAATTATTAATGTTGATTTATGACTGCAAACCCACCACTAAGCACAAAGGGAAGGAATGTAATATATAGGAAATAATTTGTCTTTATTAATTACAGACGTTTTGGCGATTACATGCTATAGATAAGTCTGGAGTGCAGTGGGGAAAAAAAAATAAAAGTAAATTGTTCTCATGTAAATATTCTAACATTTACAAAATGGTGTACCTGTGAGAAATGGTTATATCTGAGAAAGGAAAAGAATGAGAGAGAACGAAAGAGAGAGGAGCTGCAAACAGAGTGGACGTAAGGCACCTGTGGTGGGAGGTGGGGGTTCATTAGTATTCATTCTACATTTCTCTCCAGTTCCTGGAGACAGAAAGAGGTGGGGGGGGAAGAATCATCTGTCCCCCCCACAGGCTCTGCGGCTCGACTTTAGAGAGTAAAACAAAGAAGAGAACAATGCTGCTGCGTAGAAGGTCTCACAGAGGAACCAAATTAAAGAGTTTGTCTGATTCAACACAAACCCTGTTTAATTAATTCAGAGCCTCATACTATAAATATGTTTAGAACAATCACTTGCATTCTCCATTGTCTGAGTTGCTGACAGAGCTTTAGTTTCCTCGTTGTTTTCTGTACTGGTTGCGGTGGTCCTCTTTTATAGGACCTGGGAGGGTTGAGGCAGCAGATGGGCTGCCCTGCTGTGTGCCTGATTGAAATGCTGGAGCTGAAGCATACAAGTAAGCACACTCCTCAGCTTCAGTCCAGCCTGAGAAACAATCAGCCTTGCAGGGTCTCTGCTACACAGAGCTGGATTCTGGGTGGAGGACGAGTCGACCCTGCCAGGGCACTGAGGTCTTGCTCGGCCAATGACTCCACCATCATTTATACACCTGCTGCCTGCCTGCCTGAGTTGGCTGAGTTTTGAGAGGACCTGTGGTCGCCTGGCTGCTGTTGGCTTTTCTATTAAAATAATACTAAAGAGATCGAAAGAAAGCGTTTTCTTCACATTGTGTAAACTGGTACAAGTATATGATTGAAATTAAATCACATTATCAAGGACTAACAGCTGCATATAAGAAGAATATGTATTTACACTGTAACAGTAGCTGTATATTTGTTGCCTTGAATACAATAGGATCCAAGCACCACTACCAATAATTATTTTATAATTCAGGGTGAGTATTCTGTTTTTATTTTTCCAACTAAAAAAAATATAGATAAAAACCATGATGTTCAGATTTTAAGTGTTATATCAATAGAATATATGCAAGCACATTTTAGAAGACAGCATAGTCAGCATTCACTGCAGTACCAGCAGGAGACCAGTCTGATGGATGAAACAAAGATCATCAAACAAATATGAGTGTACAGCAAAAAAATAAAAATAAATAAATAAATAAATAATACAGATATCTCTTAAGAATTTCACTGAAGTTTGTGGAATATGAGGGTAAAGAGGTGAGTTCAAGTGAAGAGAAGGATAATGAACAATACAGAAAAATTCCAGAAATTATTGGATGTTTCATAATCAATAGAAATGATCCAATATACAAAAAAAACAGTAAAAATAAAAGTATATAATATGTATAATACTTACAATTAAATAAACAGGGGAGCTGTACCATTTTAATATTTAATGTTATGTTATCGTGGATGAAAATTTGTGGATGTTATTCACCCACATTTTTTTTTTTCTTTTTTCCCTTCTGAATTTTTGGAAGTATTCCAGGCTTGTGCAAGAAAGGAATTTTTTTGTTCCAAGCCATGAAAACAATGCTACTAATAAACGTCAATTGTCTTGACTGTAAATACTTTTTAATAGTAAGTGTCAAGTGGATTAAAATGTCATATTAACTTCAGATAAATGATGAAATAATAAGAGTTTACTGAAGATATACTAATTTGAGCTATGGGTACTTACAGTGTACTTACACTTATTGAGTAAGCATAGAATTCTGGCTACAGTGGTAGGGATGGGTACATTTGGCATTGAGTAGAGCAGGATGGGGCGTTTTTGTGTCTTTGTGGTGATATACAGTGCTTCAGGCTGGGGGCTGAATGATGAGGAGCCGGCCCGCTGTCCTCTGGGTGACATTCAAAGCCCCCATAAATCCTGGCCTTTATAGTACCAGATCGCCATAAATCCCACAGTCTAATTGGAGGTGTAATGAATTACCATAATTAGTCATAGGCGATATTACATTAAAAGCAGGGTGTGTGTGCTGCAGGGACGAGTCCACTAAGGCAGAGGGGGCTTGCAGTGTGCATGCAGAATAGATGTGTTGCGAGAAGTTGATAGAATCTGCTGATCTAAGAGAAGCTTTGATGTTTTTAGGATTTGAAATTCATCTTCTACAAATTTGGAACATATATAAATGAGATATAGCATTATTAATTGGATTAGTATGCCGTGATGCAGGTTCTGAATTCTTTATTAATAATCTCACCTGTCATTATGATTTGTGCTTCAGGTAAAGGGTCTGATCACTGATTAGACGCTTGCAAGGTGCAACTCATGTTTGGATGCTTAAATCATTTAAAACAAAACAGAACTAAAATATTCTGGGTTTAGATTAAGATTAATTGATCTATTTATTTTTGTCTGACTTCATTAAAAATTCTTTAAACAATTTGTGTAAAACCTGTGTGACCTGTTTACTACCATGTACATGAGTTGCAAATGACTCTTGCAAACACAGGGCAGTGTGGTCCACTTATCCTTTTGCCCCACTGCAAATTCTACTTGGTACTGAGAGAACTACACTGGGGTGCCAAGGGCTGTTTGGCAAAATATTGCTCGTCAGTTTTATGATGCTAATAAATGATGTTGTTAATGGATCCACACCATGTCCTGTGCCCAGCTCTAGACAGCTCCATCTATGACTCTTTTATTACAATTTGATCCTAAAATATAAGGTTTCATAGATAAAAGCCATAAACCAATTAATCTTGTGGGTGCTAAATTCCATTAATGATACTGAAACATTTCTAATTAAATTGGGCAACTATAAAAGGATACGTTTGATTAGACAGAAAGGGAGAGAGAGTTATAGGGGAAGGAAAGAAAGGTCAGAAAAAACTGAGAACTAAGAAGCTAAGAACTGCAAGTCCAGACAAGGTGTTCACTTGGTCCTGCTTTTTGACTTGCTGTATTCTACAGTGATTGATTTTAAGTAACTTAATTGGGTAAGCAGGGTTAATAAATGTATGGGACAGAACTTGGTGGGTGATAAGACTATGGTTGTGGAAAATTTGTAATCTTCCTCTTTAAGACTCTGGTAATAAAATTTTGGTCTATTAATCTTGACAACTGGAGAACTCTGATAAAGATCGTCTCTACTCACCCAAGTTGTTCACATCTAAATCATTTTAATCTCACCTTTTTTTTTAATCACTATTTGTTCATTATTCACTTACGCTTTCTCACACCTTAATCTCTCTGATGTACTGATGTTGTATTCTTAAGCATTTCTCAGGGAAATATATATGTATATATTTTTTAATTGGCCAACTGTCAGCAAACCATTTAGGCCACATCTTCATTTTTTCCCACTAAATCTGACACGGAAGCTGCTGAAATGTAAGCAAATATTAATTGGGGTCATCATCCGGAGACGCAACTCATTCTGAAGACGAACATAAAGCACTTTGGTGGGACCCAAAGCTATACAGACAAGGATGCTGATGCATTACATTTCTCATGATTGCTGGCCGAAGTCGTGATGATTCATAATGACCGGTGAACTTCGCCTTCGTATTTTAGGCGCTGAGTGTTTTAGCAATTAAAAAAAGCCTCTGTTAGTCTGAGTGGCTTTTAAACTATAATCTTTGAATAAGTTTGGTAATAATTATCGCATAAGTTGTTCTTTTGGTTGTTTGTTTTTTTTATGTTGTCTTGCATTCGTCTTAGTATATTAAGGAAATAATATACTTCTGGGTGTTTGAAGAGCAAACCATTATGAGCCATCTGAAATTAGCTCCTTTATTTTAAATCAGCGGTCTCTTCTCTTCTTTTGTCTGGGCAGCATTGCTAAGAGGAATATATGATCAATTTGTTAAAAGCACTATGCCTACCGATCCCTGGCTGTTATTAATTGCTGCCTGTTAAGTGCCATTGGGAACAGTGGGCCACCAGGTCTCAGCAACAACCACATTTTCTACAGAGACACCTTGGTTTTTGAGATAGTACTCCAAGATTGATAATTAACAGCAAATACCGTTGCTTACAAGTGCTTAATCTGGTCCTGTTCCAAATCATTTGAAACAAAAGACATTTTAAAGACACATTTCTATTTTCAACAGAGTTTTAAAGCAGGCTCATACTTGGCAGTATCTGTACTATTAGTACATCTTAAGCTACAGGTTCTCTTTACGTTTGCCTAAACACCAAATCAGACGGACTAGATAATAATACAAGGCACTTTAAATTTAAAGTTCACAGCATACAGAGATTTTTGATTTAAAAGAATCTCTATGGAGTTAACACTTCACTTACATGAGTGAAAAATGAGTTAGCAACAAAAACAGCATGTTGCAAGAGCTCACGTTTTATGTGCCTCTGACACACCTGGTATGGATTGAGAGACTTGTTAAAAATGAAGCTTAACTGCCAAGTGTGAAAAGAAAAGATGTGTCCAGTGTGAATTGGCCTGAACGGAGCCAAAGGTTCACAAAACCTTACCTAAGAATGAGTGAAATACTCACACATACAATGTGAAACCACATGAAACTGGAGGGCCACACTGATGGAGAACACGTAGTTGGCTGATAGAAGGATAGAAAAGTAATATCATCTTTAATCATTTTAATATTTGGATAGATCTGAATATTTTAAAATGATTTTTATAATGAGAATCTTCTTATGTCTTCATTCTTAACAGTATAATGCATAAAGGTTTTTGTTGAAAAAGAAAAAGAGTACTTGGTGAGGCAAGGGAGAAAATATTGCATAATCTGATCCTGAGCTGCTGTGAATCACTCTAATTCAGTCAGTGCTTTGTCATGTGATGGAATTTTGGAGAAATGATTATGCAAGTAAGTTAAGTTCCATCAAACATCAGGGCTCAGCTTTAAATGGGGGAAAAAGGGACTTTTTTTAGTCACATACGTACAGATGCTCAGGGAAAGACCCCTATATCCACCCTGTAGTCCAACCCTGAGCTGTGACGTTACAGCAGGGCAGAGCTAGCTATATAACAAATATAAATAATTAAATTCTGTTAGCTGTTCTGTAATTTTTGTTCTTGTCTAATGAGATGTCATTGCATTGGTAATGCACAGGTATTGCTTCTGGATCAGGCAAATAAACTGCTCTCCTACTGAGAGATGTTTCTTCTTTTTTTTGGTACCAGAAAATGTGACGATCACAGTGAACAATAATTTTACTTCATTTTCATTTTTGTAATACCTTGTGTAACTTTTGTAATAACTTGTGAATATTTGTTTTGCATCCCAGCCTGCATCACGGGTGCCCTGGCAGTCAATATGATCTGAAATGGGCTTCAGTAGAGGTGGCAAATTTCCAAAATTTCACTTTGTGCATTTTCAAAGTAATAGGATATATGCTAAACCATATGTTCTAAATGTTGCCAGTTTTGTGTCTTATTCACTGCAGATATGCAACAATTACATAATAGTCTGGTTGCACCCACACTATAACATCCCAAAAAAGAGAAGCATTGGCAGAGAGAGAGAGAGAAAGATCAGCTTGGCAGCTAGAAGAGACATATGTGCTGAAGTTTCTCCCAGAATAAATCAGCACTATAAGTATGACAGGTGTTTGTCCACCTGCTATAAACATCTCGCCCATGCCCTTGGCTGCCTCATCATGGTGTGATTATTTACTGGGCTATGGTCCTGTTTACTCTTATGTTGTCCACGAATATGATTGTACTCCAGCTGTCCAGTTGAGAGACCTAGTGCTTGTTAGTAAATTGATGGATGGGTTTGCATGCCCATGGGGTGAGCTTGTCAGTGCAAGGAGCAGCCTGGAATGACAGATGATTCTACAGTTATCTGAGATAGTGCAAGAGCTGCCAAACTGTTGGATGTTAAACTTGCAGAAACATTCATACTGTCACTCTCACAGATGCCTCTGGGTGTTAAAACTAAAACTAACCCTAAGTCAAGCTCAGTGCTACACCTTCTCAGTGTAACACCACCAGGGTACACACACACTGCAGCACCATGGAGCAAAGTGGAGGAACCATATCCAGGGTGGAAGTGCTAAGATTGGCAGCATCACTGCTGAGGCTCATGCCATTGCAAGGGTATAATTCTCTTGGTAGATGCCAAGTTCACCAAAGATGGCTTAGCACCATAGTCCAGGAGATATTTGTGAGGTTACTAAATGTGGCTTGTTTGGACCAGTGCTAAGTCAAAACCTAGTCAGGTAAGAAGAGCTATGGTACTTGTGCATAAATTGCAGTGACATACAGCCACTTGATGTTAGGTCTCCAAGATACTTTGATGATATCGCTAACAGCCCACTTGCTAAGTGTCATTTTTTTAAACTGTGCATGTGGTTACAAATTCAAGTAGATAGATGAGCATCATCTTCATGGCCTAAAACCAACACCACTGATATGCTTAGTACCAATGATGCCCTTTACATTTTAATTGTTTGATAATTCCTCATAAAAGTTTGCAACCTGGCTGCTATGTCGCAAGCAAAACTGGTCACTAAAATGCATTAATACACTTCTGCCCATATGTGCAATGTAACATTAGGTTGTCCTTCAGGAATTCCTGCCTAAATTACGTGAGTTTGAAGTACTCATAGTAAGAGCATTATATGAGTAGCAGGTGTGGTAATTTGAGTCATTTGTGCTAGTGCGATGATGAATGGCGTCTGGAATAAACAATCAGACCTGGGCAGTGGATCTATTGCCGAGTAAGGAGAATTTAGTTTCATCATAAAAGAATTCTCCCTCCCTCTATTTCACTCCGACACTTTTATGCTTTTTTTATTTTCTAGCTCGTTGCAGCCGCAAGCTGCATGCTGATTTATATGACCTGGCAGGGATACAAGGGGCCCTCGAGAGATCGAGTCCTCTTCTGAACACCCCCTCCCAACACACACACATAGACACGGCTTACCCAGCGAACACCAACCTTCATTCCCTCCAGCTCCCTTTTCGTATTTCCCCTCTCTAACAAGATATTAGCTTAGTGCTATTATTTGCCCCACTGTGAGGACCTCAGGAAACCATGCTTCTTAAAGGCCAGCACACAAACCCATTTAAAAGGTGTCAGAGGCAATCACAGACACTCGCCGTTTCCGGCATGGGGTATAACTAAGCCTTTTTGTTAGATGGACTTTTTTTTTCCTTAAGAGATCTTTCTTGCCATTATTACAGAAGCCTGCTATAGTGCAGACCTTTTAAAATGTGTATAGGTTCATAGTTGCAGGTTGGATGTCAGTGGAGATGACTCTCTTATACAGTGCTGTTAAGGACATAACCCAGAGAGGCTGACTACACGCCAGATTAATCCTTACTACGTACAGAGAACATTAGTAATGTGTTTACGTGATGCTAGGACTATTTGTCAGGGTTTATTTCTTTGTTTAAACCAGCTGTAACAAATAATTAATCCACAAACACATCTTAAGTGATCATAACAATGCATCACCTGTACAATGAGGAAGGCATTTTAAGGAAATGATTCTTATGTGTGGATAAGGTGCTCCCCAGGGTCATAGATTAGAAAATACAGGTCACTGATGACATTTAATACTCAGTCATACGGAGATGCACCAGTGATCAGCTGCTATAATTTCTCTATAATTTTGCCATCTGAAGTTTGTGTATACCATCACTGTCTGCTTCATGCTGCTGGCCAACCAAGCGTAGCCACGCAAAGGTAGCCTGTCAGGCTTGATGAATGAGGGACAAGCTACATCCAGCTTCATTTCCCACTTGACGTGTGATTGACAGCAGGAAAATGTCTGGATCAGGTAGCAGTGACAGAGAGAGCTGTTTCTCAGATTGAGCTTGATGAAGAGACAGGACACATAAAGACATCCCCCTCCCTAACTTCTTATGAAAGACAAATGAGTTATTGCATGATCTTTCTTGTGGATCCAAGCTTTATTATGTATCTGTGTGCATTCTTAATTTTCCAGCTGGTTCCTCCAACACACTTGGAAATCTTCATTTTGAAACGCTATTTAAGTACATTTGACATTTAATTGCAAATGATTTCTCAGAAGAGTGTTTTTAAGCTTCAAGCACCTGACCTTGGTAGTAATTTTGATTAAGGTAGGCTACTTACAGGGTGGTGATTTAATGAGAACAGATTCTTATTTGTGAAAAGGTATCTGGACATTTGTCATTCACAGACTTTGACAACAAGGAGAGATGCATAGACACTGATTTGCATCTCATTTCATGCGCTCTTTATAGCTTATGACAAAGTAAAGGTCAAATTCAAGGTGTGTGTGCATGTGTATGCATGAGTGTGCTGATTTGTGATTGGAATGGACTGAAGCGATGATGTGCCCTGCAGCAGATGGTTGAGTCCCCTGTGGAGCCGTTTCTTTCCCGAGTCTCCTTCTGCAGCTTCTGCTTGAGAAACATTCTGCTCATTCAGCACTAATATATATCTTCTGTACATATCTCAAAATCCTTCTGCAGAGTTTTCTTTCTAAAATGAGTCACATATGGAGCAGTTGTTTTAGTAATGTCTGGGTCTCTGGTATTTGTGAGGATTCTGTCCTCAGTGTGGAGGAGTTTTTAGCATCATCATGGCAGCTGATGGGCATTAACAGCTGAGGGCACCTTTGCCCTTTAGCCCTTTGTAGATAGCTTAAAGTAACTGTCTAACAAACAAAGCAGACATTTACAGAGTCAGTAGGTCTTCGCTGTCCTGTGAAAAGAAATACTTTGTTTAGATTCACAGAACATTCCTTTTACCCAGCTATAATTATTATGAGACTCGGTTCTGTAGCTCGAGTTTCCACTGAATTATTAAGGTTTTGTAGCAACTGTATTTAACCATGTTCCAGATGAAGTAGATATTCAACACATTAAATTAGCATTCTAACTAGCACAACAATTTCCATGTGCATGCATCCTAGAAGTGTACCTCAGATCTAAGGCAAAAATCCTTAGTTGGTAGCAGCTAGTAGTATCCATACATTCTACACAGCACACTTTTACAGCTGGCCATGGATCATCGTGTAAGTCCAAAGTGAACACTGGAAAAACTACACTGTGTTTGCTCCTCTTGGTGGAGGTACAGGAGGCGTACCTATGCCTGGCCTGGTCTCTGCCCTCTGCCTCTAATTGGACTGTTCTGTCATGAGCAGGTGATGGCTTTCCCATTTGAATATCAGCCACATCCACACTCTGGCAGCCATGACAGCTTCATTACTACAGTGTGTGAAAGGGACGGGAGGGGTAATGTAAGCGGTGTGTATACACACACACACAC
The DNA here is from genome assembly GCA_028566695.1 of Bagroides melapterus. Lineage (NCBI taxonomy): Eukaryota > Metazoa > Chordata > Actinopteri > Siluriformes > Bagridae > Bagroides > Bagroides melapterus. The sequence goes on along the minus strand of JAOTRN010000046.1, from coordinate 21,050,843 downwards.
ACACACACACACACACCCTTTTTATGAGCAAGTCCGCAGTCCCTGAGAGGATTAATAAGACAGCTTCAGTGGAGAGTCCTCCCATTTCCAATTTGGTGCGCTCGCCCCTGCCCTTCTAGTCCATAGTGAGCACAGGAGGGCTAGAGGTGCCTTTACCTGTCTGTCATGGAGCCAGGAGCCCTTTGTTTCTTCTCATTATGAATTTATAATGAATATCACTGTCACTACGGGAAGACACGATAATCTAATTAATGTAGCAAATGTGTCAGACATGTTACAGCTTATGGCATGTTCCATTAGAATAGTGTAGCCTCTGCTGCAGCTCTGCACACATATATAAAGCCTTTACATACAGTGTAGTAGCAAAGAGTAAAATTAAAATAACAGATTATTACTCAGTGAAAATATTAGATAACTGATTACAATATTTTATAGTAGTTCCAATCAATAAACACACTAATGAAATATAATAGTAAGAATAAGAATAAGAATTGAGGTGCAGTGAGACTTATTGAGGAAAGAATAACCATCATGACCAATTTTAAGAAATTGTAATAAAAGAAGGAATAACAGTGCTTATATTATCCTGTACTGTATTATGTGGTCTGGGTGCATGAACTTTGCATATTCCCTTGCTTCTGACGTTTCCTCTGGGTACTCTGGTTTCCTCCTCCATACCAAAGACATGCTTAGTAGGCTGATGTATTTATTTATTTATTCCTCTTCATTAAACACTTTATTCTGGTCAGGGTGATGTTAGGTACAGAGCTTAAATTGAGATCACGACGTGAGACAGGAATACACATGGATAGGAGGCCAGATCATTGCAAAGCACCACTACACATATACTCAAATCTGTGGGTGATTTAGGATAGCCATTCTACCTACTGACAAATATTTAGATGGGATGAAATCAGAGAAAACAAAACAGAAATCCACATGGACTAAGGTGAGATCATGTAAAACTTTGCACACTAATTCAAACTCAGGATCCTGGTGTGCTCCTAAAGATGTTCAGCGGGGTTTGAGTCAGTGTTCTTTGCAGGCCACTTGAGTTTTTTACACCAACGGTGTTCTTGAAAATAATCGTTTTGGGCATACAGAGACAAGCTGTAAAGTTTCCAAATTTGCTTTTATTTTTGGTCACTGGTTTGGGGAAGAACCACATGTACTGTATGTGATGGTCAGGTTTTCACAAATGTTTGTCCATACAGTGTATCTTGTAAGATTTTCAGTTGTTCTTTGAACAGTGGAGCAGCCTATTAGGACATAAATGCTGTGAACAATGCAGTACGATGGAAATGTCACCTGCTCCATCTGCGCTGCTGAATGACCGGCTCGTGAAGAAGTCAGCCCAGAGGCCGAGTGATTCAGCATGGTAGGTGGACAGAATGATAGCTTAATGACATTAACCAACACACCTGTCAATGTGGTGAGCCACTCACACAGCAGCAAGGACTGCTCATACAACTCAGGTATGTACGTGTGTGTGTGTGTGTGTGCGCATCTTATGGCACTCCACTGGGAGCACCACGGTCCCAGGCCTGTCAGCTTTACTAAAAGGCAGCTGACTGTGTAGGGAGCTTATTAAGACACTCTCCATTGTTAGTGTGCAAGTGGCAGGCAGCTGACATGGTCCTTATGGGAACGCCTGAGTGTGGGGATGATGTTCAGGGAGCAGGCGATTAGAGGAACATTTCAACCTGTTGACTAAACCTGAATATACTGTATAGTTCTTAAACAGAGAAAAACAGTAAAGTCTCATCTTTTTTTTTTTTACTTGTATTACAAGATGGAGATAGAAGGAAATATATAGTTAATATCATAACAGATATCTAACAAAGCACCAAATATTTTTCCCATGATTTGTAGTAAAATCATTTAATATGTCAAAGTCACATTCACACAATATGTATTATACGCCATTATACTCTGATCTACACAATAACAGAAGGGTTACAGACTTTGAAGAAAACAAACATAGTAGAAGCGCCACCTGCTGACAAAAATCACACAGCGTTTTAAACACTTGTCAGATTTACCTATAGTGAAATCAGTTTTTAGATACAATCGTGTTACGAGTCTTTCTGGATTATGATTCTGACACTTTAACAGAATAACAATGATCTACACAATCGCCAGAATTCGTCCCTTGGGCCTCACTTAAAATATCCTTTTGGTTGTCTTGTTCAGAGACAGTTAATGGTCATTTACAAGGGTACAGTAAATTCATCCTATAAAACACTCAAGAACCATCTGTGGTTCAAACATTAATATATTTCATACAGAGACCACACGCTGACTGTTTTCCCACAAATTCAGGCTCAATAAGGCTTTATTATTGAGCAATAAAGATAAATATTACACAAATATTGCACAAAAAAGAAAAAGGAGGAGCAGCTTAGATTAATCATTAAGTAATTTCACTTTACAAGCTCATTTATCCCATTTTGTTTTGGATGGTTTGAATTCTGGCTCCTGAAGCATATATAATATTATTATATTTTTTTCAGACTTTACTCATGAGCCATGACCAAAATAAATGAGACAGAAGCCAGTCATTCTGAGTCAGTTTCTGTCTTATCTTGTGAGTTCTCTTCAGAGCCAAAACGTTGTGTCCGGGAGCCAGACTTGTGAATGGCCTCAGTGACTGTGTAGTGACTCCTGCCCTCAGCACAGGCCTCAATATTCTTTACACTCAGCTGAGATTGCAGAAAGAGGTGCAGACAGCTATCAGACAGAAACACTGGGTTGTGCAGAATCCTACAGAACAAGCACATGAGTGAGAGTTACACTGCTTGGACAACTGAGCAAATCTTTGAATCCTCAAATGACCTACATTCAAACATTAATGCAATTGATAAATAGCTGCAAATAATTATGTTTGTACTACATCAAAAGCATGTTTGGTGTTTGCATAGGATTCTACACAACACCTACTCTTCCAGGAAATGCCTTAGTCCTTCCATGCGAGCAGAAATCTGTCTGGCATTGTTGAGGCTGAAGAAGGGGTTCTTTGGGGGAAGCTCAGGTAGATTCACTCTGAAGATCACATCACAGTCCACCAAACCAGTTAATGTAGCAGCTATAGCATTATTTAACATTCTTAAACATGGTACTTCATAACTTTAATTTGGCCAAAAGTATGTGAACACCCGATGACCAGACCAATATGTTCTTCTTGAACATAACTTTCCAAATCATGGTCTTAACTTAATCAAGTGTCATCTTAGAAATGTAACTCTTAAAAATATGAAAAAATAATGAGAAGGTAAATAATAAAATCCAGTATTATTAATCAGTAAAGATCTAAAGGGTACATACACAAGCAAGGCATTCTCCTGCAGCTTCTGCCTCAACCACACAAACTCACTGTACCTCCTTCGCACACAAGAGCTCTTCTTGTTGAAGGCCAGGCTGTTTGTCTATAAGCACCATGAGAGACATAGATTTACTGGCATCATACACATCCTAAACAGGAGCACAACTCGAGATCATATAATAGTCAGTTAATTAGAACACTTACATGTATGCAGATTTCATAATCCAGATACGCATGCCAGAAGTCCTCCTTCTGAATGCGAGGATCCCGGACCCACACACTGATTAACTCCTGCATAGGACTATAGTGATGTATGGCAGGATACAGTGCCTATTGCTCAGTGTATAACAAATTGTCTGAGAGACAAAAAGGGGAAGTTGTTGAACTATAGGGGAGATTTTAAAACATGTAGCAATTGAGGAATTACTCATGATGCTGAGCATTTTTCCCCATTTAAATAAAAAACATACTTCTCACTTTTGATCTTTGATTGTCAAAAGGTTGTTATAACAGCTACTATAGATGTTAAGATAAAGTCAGAAAATGTAGACGTTATTTTATAAAGAAATCTATTGAACAGAAAATGAAATGAAATCTTAAAAAAATTGATATTTTTAACATTTTTTTTTCCTATTCGTGGTAATCTAGTCTTATATACACATATCAGAGACATCTGGCATCAGTAGTGTACAGTAAAAGGAATGACACTTTCTCAAGTTAATCTGACATTTATTATTCTTGCTGCTCATTAAAATCCACAAATAAACCATAAAGAGACCATGAAAGTGAAACTGACAAACTACATTTTGCAACACAATGCACTGCGCTGGCAGAGATGTAATAAAATCTCACACTGTGCCATCCATCAGTGCTTTTAAAGAAAACCTGGTCTTAAAATGCTACATTTCTATTTCTTTGTGCAAATAAACAAAACTACATAAATCACAGATCACTGGTCTTAATCACAGTAGAAGAAGTGCTAAAACAGCTACACAGAGATCAACAGTAACAGTGATTACTCCTAATATCAAAGTTTTCATTAGTATATGATCTGGCCCCTTGGGTCTTTTTAAGTCAAGTCAATTTTGAAAGCCAGTAGAACAATAAAGTAACGCTTTCTAAACTAATCAACAGTTCAAATACAGCACCGATTATCCGACCACTTAGCCTATAATCTAGTTAATTTTATAAACATATCATCAAGATACAGTGCAGTTCAGTTCAGTGTGCTATGACATGGTTCACAGTGTCTGGGGATTTACACACTTTCACAATAACACTTTTCACAGACAGGAAACCCCATTGGATGTGTTTGAGGGGAAATGATAAAAGCTGCCAAGATACATTGTTTAGTTCATTGTCACTGTTCCTCTTCCTCATGCCAGCTCAGCTTATCCTCGTAGAAACTGATAACCATCTTGGGCCATCTTACACTGGCCTCCCTGGCTGACAGCAGAGCCACATCGTCTGTGTCTTTCCTGCAACGGGACAATCATTTAAGAACAGTTATTAGCTGCTAAATAGCAAAATGTAAATGAACGTGAAACAGCACAAACTAACATTTAAATGTTAACCAAAAGATGTATAAGAGGAACCGTGCCATTTGATGAGGAACATGAGCTCTCCTTGTCGGTCAGTTGAGCCAATGATGCGTTCTGGTTCCTGCATTAGGGGTTGGATGTTGGTGGACTCTGTGCCATGATCTGCAGGTTCCCCAGTCTCACACACTATCTGCTCATTCTCAGACTGATGCTCATGCTGCCGGAAGTTAACAGTAAACATACATAGATAATAAAACACACAGGTATTATATCTCTATACTACTAAAAAAGTAGCCCTAGATCATTCCTGGAGATAAGGTGTGGATATTTCTGGTTAATTATTAGGAGACTTTATATTTAATTAGATCATTTGATAAACTGACTATATGATATGACAAAATGGCACTTACAGTGTTTGCATCCAGCTCTGTCTGTTCCTCTTTGGGTTCAATAACAGGATCCAGTGTGAAATTTTCCTTGCTTTCTGTCTCACCTGAGACAGCCAAGTTTCTGTGAAATTCTTCAATCAACTCAGGACAGTCCAGATTGTCCTCTGGCTCCCAAGTGTTTTCAGCACTGGGGAGAAAAATATTTTGAATTAGATTCACATTTGCTCTATACACTGACTCATGAGGAAACACGTTAGAACACTGAGAGTCTGCTCAACATGAAATGATCTAAATATAATGGATGGTTTGGAGAATATGCATTATTTTAAGTAAATAAAAGATTATATGAATAATATTATTATTATATGGTCCAATCAGCTAAACTTTTCAAAATGTGACAAAACTCCACCATGAACCCATTCTACTGTAACAGAATCTAAAAAAAAAAAATCTGTACATACATATATAGTTACCCTGTCAGCCATTTCCAGACACTTACTCAGTGAAGCCTTTCCACTTCAGATAGTATTCCACTTTTCCATCATTGACTCTTCGACGAATGATTTTTTCCACAGCAAACTCCTGTACAACTGTTGTCTCTTCTGCCTTCCTGTTTTTCACATTCTGCTTTTTCCTCATGTTTTTTTTCTGAAACACATGAAGACACAAGTGGGCATGATTATACTCTAAATTTTATTTGTCGTGAACGCAGTTAATTATACACTGTATACAATTTACAGTGAAAGAAAAACCATTAGAATGTTCATACAAATAAATATTAGAAATTAAGTAAAAACAATAAGATTAATATGACATGATAAGATAATGATGTTACATGAGTTACCAGTACATAATGTGTTTTTAGATGTGCATTTAGATTTACAGTGATATAAATGAAAAGCAACGGAAAACAATGGACAATTTTGGTGCAATGTTATCCTAGGCAATGTGTTTACTGAATGCTGCAATAGAAGAAACATTCACCAGGTCTGTCACAAACCCTACATATCTGAAGCAACTCAAAACGATATAACCATTACTCAAGTCTGTACTGCAGCAGTGTTAGCCAAAAGAATGTGAACAGTTTGGATGCTACCCATCAAACATGCACACATCGGGCTCTCATCCACATTGTGCCATTTGGGATTTGCACATCAGCATGACATTGGCCCCAAAAAACTGTAAACACTTTTAACTAACGTGTATAAAATAGGTATTGGGCCAAAGTGGATCCTGCATGGGGCCATTTTGGGATTTGTATTGGTCAGCCCTAGCCACACCACAGAAAACTTGCCAGTATGGGCTAGGACCAGTATGGACATGTTTGCTAGGTATTCAAAAGCATCACGGCAGAGAATGTGTTTCCAACTGCTAGTTATACATTCACAGAAAACTTTATTAGGACGTCTATATTAAGGCTTCGTATGGTTTGCTCTTTAAAAAGCCCCATATCTCCATGGCATGGACTTCACAAAATGTTGAAAATGTTCCTTTTAGATTCTGGTCCATGTTTACATGATACCTGATTCATCCTAGGAACCAATCTGCCTCAAACCCCATCTGTCACTGACAATTATACCACGGCCAAAATGAGATCACAATATTTTCCCATTTTGGAATGTTTTATGTGAACATTACCTAAAGTTGATTCCCCGTACCTGTATGATTTTACGGTTTGCACTGCTGCCAAATGATTGACTGTTTGGATAATTACAAAAATGAGTAATACATACATATATAAAAATATATAAAATACAAAGGAGACAAAATTACTTGTGATTGGCAATAAAGTTGACAAGGAAAAGGGAGCGCATTAAAAAATAAGTATTTGTTTTAATTCGCATGGGTTGTGGCCTATTTTCCCCTTCTTAGCTCTTGGAACATTTTAGCTGTTCATGCTTTATAATTTGCTTGTAATTCTCTATAACACTTTTGGGACAAAATGAACTCCATATGGAAGTTAAGGCATTAGCTGTAAATTCACAGGTTGCCAGGCTACTTCCTTTGACTGCGGTGTAAAGCTAGGCTAAAGGTTGTTCGCAAAAAAACGCCAACAATAAATTACACTGATACGTTAATTTCCGTCCTCACCGCCAGCCTTCTTAAATATAAGAATGGAAAGATTTATGAAAACACCACACACAAGAACACCGCCCAATTCGGGAACAAACCGCGGATGATCTGCGCATGCGTTTCCAGAAGGAGGCGACAGAGCAACAGTGTTAATGGACTTCCGGCTTTCTTCAGTGATTCTGAACACTCGGCTCAGTTCATCAGTATGAGTCGACGCTTAAATTCTAAAAGTCTCTATGGTATCGTTTTCCTAAACGAAAGTTGGTTTACACCAGACCATTTCAGTTGCTTGTCTATCTTGTGATTATCAAAATATAATTACAGGCTACTTTACACTGCGTTTAAATTAAATAAATATGAATATAAATAGAAAATTGTGCTAAATATTTACAATGACAAACACATTAAGCAATACTGAAAAATATTATTGAGCCCTACACGAAAACACAAGATTTTGTTGTTGTTATTATTATTAGTAGTAGTAGTAGTATTAGTAGTACAATGATTCTTATGTTTATCATTATGATTAGTGTTGTTATTACAATTATTATTACACATATGTACTAATGCAGGGGGCACAGTGGTTAGCATATTTGCCTCAGGTTGGGAGTTTGTTCTCCATCCTGTGAGTGATGTGTGAATTTGTGTGTGTGTGTGTGTATAGGCCACTGGGTTCAAATAATTTAAGTGAACCTAACCTGTAACACTTATGTTATATAACAAGAACAAGAAAGCTTTGCTGGAAATCCAAACAAGAACTAAAATATGATATATTCTGGAAACGTTTTGGGAACAAAAATAACCCTAATACTTTTTTTGTGGGGAAAACTATTATGCGGGAATTTAAAGAAGAATATTATGCATATAACACATTCTCGTAATGCTGCACTTAGACACATTATTATAACAAGTACCAAACTGCAGTCTCCTGTCTCTCATGCTATCTTCAAATCACACCTTCACCTTCACATGCTCCACTGATCCTTTGCGTTTAAAGCTGCACTGTATGTTATATGGTTAATGTTGTTAGAGAATAGAGGTACTGATAAAATTTCATTTTTCATATTAAATTTCATATTAAATTTCATTTAATCAGTATTACGGTGTCTACTGTATTTGTTTCGTCCAAAATATATCAATCGTTCAACTAAAAGAGCCGATTCAAGATTCGACTCGTTCGCTAACGACAGATGACTAAGCGATGGCACCAAATAGAACAATAAAATAAAATGCCTGCACACTTAGTATAGCTATGTATTACGAGTAACAGCTGCTGAAAAGTATTAATAATTATTTTAATCTAACAGACAATAGATCGTTATTAAGGTGCCTAAGTGGTTCTTTTTACAATGATGACGTTGTCTTGAATGTGAATAAAGTATGGATAGGTGAGACAGTGAGAACATATCTGTAGCATTAATTTCAGTGTTTAAGGATCAGTGGCCTTTCATTGTTGAAGGATAATTTGTGTGTGTACTACCTACCTGATAACGTTATCGCAGGCTGCTCTCAGTGATCCCAGTGCAGCCCAGAGTCCTGAGGTAGTCCTCTTCCAACACCTAGGTTTCTTAAAAATCACATTTAGCGATTATACATATATGTTTTTTTGGGAGGGTGACCATCAAAGCCTTTAGTAGCTTTGTTGTGTTTACATACGTTTACACGAAAGAGTTAAATTAAAAATGGCCGATAAGGAGACGCGGCGGAAGTGAAGGAAGGAGGGAGGGGGCCTTAAAGCGGTGGCCTTACCTTACTTCTGGACAAAAGCCACACATCAATGACAAACCTGTTATAGACTGGATTTAACGTCTTTGTTGTTCTCATCCAAGTATGATCTTGTTCATGCATTCTCAGAAAAGTCTCAGTATCCAGAGACCAGTTGAACTATATAATAAACTCCGCGGTACTGATTTATTTTATGAACATAATCTAATTAGCTAAACATCAGGCTCATTATTAAATGTTAACAGTAATCCTTTGGCTATTTATTATTATATGAGCCTATTTATTATTTATTAGGCTCGTAGAGTTTCTTATTCCACAGACAAAACGCACTATTCTTTAATACACACAATTTACACTAATATAAAAATATAATTTTATAATATAATTTAGGCCAATATAAAAATAACAGTCTGCGCATAAATGTAGAGTAAATAGTAGTCTATTAGTTATAATATTATGAGGCTTATTTTAATGTTTAAATAGCCTATGAAGAGAATGAGGAAGAAACCAGATCATCATTTGAACCTTTTCATTATCAAAGCTTTAACATATAGTAGCAGATGCATTCCGTATGTCTCAGCAGCTCCACAGGGCGAACATATTTATTTGAAAAATCCTTGGCATGTGGTGTTTGTACATAGTATAAGCCACTGTTTCCCTTCTCATAGACCAGCTAGCTCTGTCTATTTGTATAATCTCATAGAACATAGAACTTGTAACAGCACCTGGTAACCACTAGAGGGAACTCTTGGCTTTTACATTTTTCTCATATTTTTCTTATGGAGGAATTTGAATAATTTGACGTGTGATTAATAAATGTTAAACGGGCTGCACTTAAAATGTTTACTTCATTTTAAAATGGAATGTATTTAATTTACAGCTTATATTTGTACACCATAACACCATATCATGTTACACACATCTCACATCGACTATTAACATTTTTATTTTCACTTTTAACGTCTTAAAACTATTTCTATACGTATAAACGTGCCGTCATAAAACACACATACAAATCCGTTTATTTAGCTAATGTTGCGGCACACAGTACCAGCAATAGGTTATTGATTTTTTTGTAATAACATAGGAAATATTTACCAATTGTTCTAGGTAAATATTCATCAGTAAAAAAAAAAAGAATTTTTTTTAAATAAATAAATTAAATAAAGACGCTCCATGTAAATGTTTTCATAGACACAATCTATGACAATTTTATTTAGCAAAGAAAATCGAGTTTTGCTATATGTATAATTTTTAAACTGCTTTGTTGCATTTTCTTTCTGATTATTGACAACTTAATAAAAAGTTAAATTACTGAGAATTTTGATAACTTCACTTTCAAATATTTGAATGTTTAAAGTACAAATGAGCAGCTCTTCCTACCGCTAGTGGGCAATAGACTCCTCCCCTCAGAACGTAACTGACACTCCGATGCTATCCAATCAGAGAGGACGCTGGATCTGATTGGTTTACTTGCTCAACCAATTGCAGTTAACCTATTTTTAAAAAGAAAGAAAGAAAGAAAGAAAGAGGTCCCGAAGTGCAGGAATAGAAAGGTACATTTTAATGCATAAGTTTTAACAATAACCAACAACAGATTCACATAATTACTTTAATATTAATCTATATAACTAAGTTTAATAGGTACACATAAAAACAATGAAAATGCAGTAAACAAGTACACAATATTCATGATGTTTCTTGCAGACCTTTTTTCAATTGGTTTTCTTCCTAGACCCACAAGCAGCGAGCCAGTAAAAATGAGCTAACATTACTGTACTGGTAAAAATTAACCATCATAAAATTTTATTGCATATTAAATGGTACATTTATGTTGAAATTTATTGCATCAACTGCCTTAAGCCACAATGCAAATCCAAAACCAAGAACAAGAGGCAATTTTCTCACATAAATAAATATACTATAAAACCCTAAATCAGGCTGTACAAAACAAGTGCCAAATTTCTTTTCAGGATGATCTCTATGGAAAACATGAGGCTGTAAGAAAACAAGTAGGAAAACATGCAGACATTTGCAGGGGTAACAGAAAACTTCACCACAGTTCGCCATCCTCATGCAGTCACACCCTGATTTACAGGCCATTCAATAATGGAGTCATGTTGACTTCTACCTTATTTACAATTGCTTAACTCCACAGAAGAGGTGGAAAGTTTATAATCACCTTGTGTTTTTCGGTTATGGGTAGAATTTAGCTTCTTTGCTTTCTAGTACTAATCATATGTGAATGTTTTTTCCCCTGTTCAATAAGGTATGTAGGCTGTAACACTTCTTGTTAGAAGGGAAGTAGTGCTGGTGTTTATTTTCAGATATGCCTCTGGTGTCTTTGGAGTGAAATTTGGTAACGAAATAAACTAATGTGCCACATTACAAGAAAAAATAATAAAAGAAAGAACAAAGCACAAAAATAAATAAATAAATAAATAAAACAAATAGAAAAAGCACTTAACATGCATAACTAAGTTACACACAAGACACACAATATACATGGCTTCTCTTCACATTTGTGTGACAGATTTTTTTTTTAATAAACCTACACTCATTGTTCCTATGAGCTATAGCAGTGCTTGTCAGCCTGAGGGCTGTGTGCATAATGGCTGACAGATGGGTTGCGGTGTGTAAGTGCTCCTGTGTTTCTGTGTCAAATCCCCGCTTTTTTGCAGTCCCTCTCCCTAGTCTGTTTTATATCTAGTGCGGAGTGGCAGTTTTGGAACGTGCCTTGGGTGAATGTGCTCTTTACTGCAGCCATGGCCCCTGTCAGGCTAGAAATGTGTCCAGATGGAAGAACCCCACTGTGCATGCCTGGCCAACACGCTGGGGGTCCAGAGAACTGATCCGTGGGCTGTTGGTTGGCTGTGACTGGGCTTTTTCTCTGCGTTGCGTTCCTGGACCCTGGCACGCTAGATCAGCCCAGCTCAGGTTACGGACACGCTCGTGCCGGTTGTGTCAGACATGTTGTTTTTGCAGTGTGTCAACCCCATGAACCCTGGCCAGATTAGCTGGAGTTTATTTAATGAGAATGTTGCAGGCACTCTTAATTCATGGAGAGGTTTCTGAAAGGGTCAACTGATTTACAGTGAGGCATCTTAAAGGTGGTTAAGATCTCATACAGTACATTCTTCTGTTCGAGCCATAAACACATAAGTCATGTTCAGTACATTTCCACTCAGTTATATATTAACTCACTTATGAATTGAGTTATTTGATTACTGTCAAGTCATGTAACACGCTCTCTGAATAACGCCACTCAATCAGTCGGTTCCTCTGGGATGGAACACATTTGTGACAAACTTCTGAGTTCCTTTATAAGAGAATCATTTTATCTATAAAATACAGCAGTAGAAAATAATTATAATCTATGCTTGACATTTACAATTTAGCAAAAAAAAACAAAAAACAACAAAAAACAAAAACATTTAAAATAGCATGATTACATAGAATGATATCCTTTTGCACCAACTTCATAGAAATACATTACATTATTATCAGGCTTCTGGTGTTGAATCTAAAAACCCAATCAATAAATAATCTGAAGTTACACATGAGCAGCTGTTCACTGTCAGTTAATTAAGATTAGTGACTAGAACATTGCAGACCGACCACATTGGACAAATGAATGTAACCTTATTATTATTTATTTATTTATTTATTTATTTACTTGTGAAACTGAAGTGTAAGCACACAACAAAAGACCGATATCTCAGCAAGTGAAGAGAAAATCTCTAAAACAGTAAATGCCAGTAACGGCAAACCATAATTCATTCAAAAGATTTATTTACAAAAAAAAAACTCAATCAAGATCATGTTAACTGAATGATGAAATTTGACCAGAAGTACCACAAGTTAAACAATGTACAATTTAATACTTCTGGATCTGGGTCATATTGTCTAGTTTCGGTTTGATTTACAAAATAAAAAAATATAACAAAAAACCTACAATAATAATATCATGTCTCAATATGCAGCAGCTTCTACAGTCCTACTGTCAAAATTTTTGCGAATGTAGCACTACAGTCATTTGTACAAGGATTTTATTCCTAGTAAGATTTCACCTGGATCGGAGGAATGGGCTGCTCTCAGTGAAAGCGTCTCACAGTCCTCACAGCAGTATGTTTGTAATAACTGTCTGCTCTGTGTGTTTTGGAGGAGAATATCTCCAGCACACATCTCACTTTAGCTTTCCATATCAGCACTCAAATCGTCATTATCAGCGGTGTGTCAGCCACACTTAGTGCAGTCATCTGTCATTTTGTACTCTTTGCTTTGAAAAGGCCGAACCTGACACCAGCTGACAGCCTCTGTTGTTTACCCTGCTGCACGGACACGGCCGATTGTTCGGTGAACATGACACTGCATACTGGGCGGGGGCCTGGGCCCCCTCATCACCTCACTCTCAGCACCTCTGTCAAGTCCCAAACCCAACAGAGTATCAAATTTATGAGTTCATATTCAAACAATCTGTGGTGTGGGCGATGATTTAAGATGGAGAACACAAGATGGGTTCAGATTGTAAGTGACGTCCTGGAGAAAGTCTGAGACAGTTGGTGAAGAAAGACCACCGAATCAGCTTTCAAAAAGCTGTCTTCTACAACTCAGTGCTCTACAGGCCATTTTCTTCTGTTCCATCTGTTAGTGGAGGTCCTTAGACACATTAAACAGAAAACCAGGCAGTGTAGAGATCTAAATCTAGTCTTGAGCATGACTACAATGTTAATGGTGATTTAACCCTGGAAATTCTGCAATAACTTCTGCAATCTAGAGTTTCACAGTAGACATTGAGAGTAAAATTACTAAGCATTAATCTCTTCGTTGTCACATTATTTTAAATTTATTGCAGATATATCAGGGTTATCTCACCTTGAGCGTAAATGAAAGAAGTTGTCAGGATGTTAAAAAGTGTGTTGAGAAGCAAATGAAAGAAAAGAGAGAAACATTTGTTTGGTGTACACGTCCATATGTGTAGGTGTAGATAAGGAAGATTATAATCTTTATAAAGTTTTTATGTACTTCATTATTTTAGTAATAACAAGCTAGTAAATAAGACTTATTTTCACATTATTTTTAATTTTTTAATTTTTTTGGAGTATATATCAGGGACATTATATTCATATAGATTCACCCCAACCCAAAAAATAAAACAGGAAAGAAAATCATCTTGCCGCTTGTTTTTATGTATTAAAAAATATTTTAATACATATTTTATTAATGTTTGCAGCTTGCACACAGACTGTAATGAGAGACAGCGGTAAATCTGCAGAGACAAATGAACTAGAAGAGAGAACGAGAAAACAGGACTAGCTGGGGAGACATGGAAATATAAAAGAGGTGGCAACAATTATCTTTTCCTTTTCAGTGTTTTCTGTTAAAAGTCTTCAGAAGCCCCACTGATTATGTGCTGTAAACCCGTCGAGCAGGAAGTGTGCTGTTTCCTTCTTTTTCACTTCATTTCACTCAAAAAAACTACTTTTTTCAGTTTAATTCATTTTCATGAAGGGTCAGTAAAAAAAAAAGATTTCGAAAAATTTTCCAAAAAGATGTTAAATGTTACAGAAAGAATTTTGTATGCCAAGAAAGTAACCTATCACAAAAATGCTTACGGAAACTTACCAGACTTATAAAACTGAGGCAGCTGATATATTTTAAAAGCAGCGGTTGTAAATATTGACCACAAATTGACTTTGTTTAATTTATTACTGTTTCTATGTCTTCACAGTTTTATAGATTTTCTTTATGTTGAAAATGTAGTTTATTTTTATTCTGAAAGTAAGATTTGCTTTACGACTTTTTTTTTTTTTTTTACATATGCCCAAGACTTGCCCAGTATTGTATATTTTCCACATTTGTCATCACTTTTGTTGTTGCACGTTTACTATAGTGATAAAGAATAACTGAAAATATTATTTCTACAAAACACATAACTGGCAAAATTCATTGAATTCATTTCACCCGGATGAAAGGATGTGTTATTGACTCTTTTAAACTTTCGGTTTGGGCTGCAAATTATAGTGAGGAAGGAAACCTGGTCTTTAACTCATTTTGTATCAGTCAACACTTAAATTCTGCTTACACGTGAATGAACAAATATTTTCTTATTACTGTTGATTTTCTGCCCGCTGCTGAAATGTTCTTTGATGGTTCCTGGGTTTCTTTGATAGTCTTGATTGAATGTGTGAGAACTTTGAGTATGTTTGTGTGAGTGAGGAGGGGTGATTCAGCGTTCTTCAGTGGAAGGGCCTCTTGTTCAATACAGCTACATGAATGTGTCTAGATGTGTGTGAAAATGCCAACAAAGAGAGATCTGTTGGTGTTGCTTCTGGATGATAAAGGCTTTTCTGGTCACTCTAGCAAACTGTGGGTGCCTCTACATATTTGAAGGGACAACCATTTAATGCATAGCAAATTGGGTGGGAATCTCTCTCTCTCTCTCTCTCTCTCTCTCTCTCTCTCTCTCTTTGGCACTTCATTTCTTTTTCTTTGTCACTTGTCTTATATTAATATCAATATCAGCACATTAATATTGCAGTTGGTGTAGGTATATAGAGGTTAGTTCTAAAGTAAAGGTAGTGTCGATCGTGTGCATATGTGGGTATAGAAATATGAGTGTTTAAAGGGGGTTGGGGATCAGTGACTGTGAGAGAGTGTGCAGACATCCTGTGTCTGACAGGGATCACATTCAGCACAGAACCCCACTTATTTCCCCCCTGCAGGCCACACACAAACCTCTCACTCACTCTAATTAAGAGAGAATGCTGTGTGTTCAGCATGCAATAGTGCTACACAGAGACACTAATGAGAGAAAGTGGTAGATCGGCAGAGACAGATGAACTAGCAGAGAGACGGAGAGAGCGGGACAACTACTGAAGCTGGGGAGACATTGAAAAATAAAAGAAGGGGCAACGATTATCTTTTGCTTTTCAGTTTTTTTTTTCCGGTAAGTCTTCGAACGCCCCGATTATGTGCTGTAAACCTACTCCTTTACCGAAGCCGTAATGTCTGTGGTCATATAAGTGCTGAGCAACACTGTCAAGCAGGACTAGGTATTGACCCGTGACTCCAGGATATTCTCTGGGAGGAAACCAGAGCTTGCATCAGTATCTGCTCCTGCATTGCCTGCATTATTTAAACTCTTGCCCGAGGGGATATACAGCCTAATGGGCTCCCTAAAAGCACCTGAGCAGAAGGCTGTGGTCAGTGTGCACATTAATCTTCACATCACCTGTGGCATTCTGCTGCATGACAGCTCATGTGGTTCACATTGCAGAGGTCACTCATATAAAAAACAAAATCATTGGTTGTATTTTTTTTTTTTTTGTAATAATGTGAAATAACACAATGTAGTGTAACTTAGTGTAATAAACAGTTCAACTAGTGTGTTTTAGAGCAAGGGGTGTGAGTTTCAGAAAGTATTAATGCCCAAGTAATTTTTATTCTTCCCACATTGAGCCTAGTGTTCCCAGGATAGGCTCCAGTTCCAAAAGAAACCATGACCTGAAGAAATATGAATGCATGAATGAATGAAGGATCGAAGGAAGGAGTAAACATGATAGCAGGTCTACATGTTCTGTGCATATACCCTGCAGAAAAGGTCTGTCAGTCTTTATGTAACCTTTTTTTTTCTATAAAAATAAAATGAAACCTACATTTAATCCCAGGGAATCATGACTCGACTTGACCAGTTGACTTGACTTGACCAATAGCACACACCACAGGTATTTGGCAAGAGGAAACAAATACAGCAGTGTCCTGTTCTTCTGCCATTTTTCATTTCACGGAAAGACACTAAAAGCTGACATGTTCATTCCAACGAAAAAAGCAAAATCTGTAGAAATATTTATAGTACTTAAATGGTTTTTGCAGTTCAGAAGAATATATGTCTGACAGAACATAGACAGCAAGTGGAAGATGCTAATTTGTTTTCATTTTCTTTGCAGTTGCCTGGTTTTCCCTCAATGCATGAAGAGGCACGTAAAAAAAAAAAAGAAATCAATTTACAATGTAAATTTAAAACATACTTTTTTTGTAATGTGTTTTTCTAAACATTTGATGTTAGAATGCAGATTATGCACTTATTCTGAATGAATATTATTCTGAATTTTCTCAACATGCTACTTTCTATATAATTATAACTTTAAAATCCAATGTTTTTACATGTTAATTTTGTTCTGCAAAATAAAAAGCATTCATACTTGAAAAATACACGCCTGTGTGTATGCGTGTGGAAAGAGAGTTACATTTGGGGGGAAAAACACACTAGTGGGAAACTGTGACTGCTCTTTTACTTCAACAGGTGTTGATCCCATGGCAGGAAGTTTCCGTAGCACAACACGAAACCCATTGGAGCTGACATCAAGCTGACAGGCGGGTGAATGACACCAATGAGAATGGAGCACTATCCTCTGGGCCAAGTCGCCTCACAATGAGTGACAGGGTGCAGGCGGGAGAATAAGCTGCCTTTGAACCTGAAAAGAATCTTTTCCTCTTTTTTCTCAGCCCTTTTCTCTTTCTTTCTTTCCTCAAGGTGCATGTTCCCCCAACCCGTAACTGCTCCATTCCATTCTGTTCAGCAGCATTTGTTTCTGTGTGTGTGTGTGTGTGTGTGTGTGTGTGTGTGTGTGTGTGTGTGGACAGAGTGGAGAGTCAGGCGTGTTAAATGCCTTCCTTTCACTAGTGCAACGTGTCAGTCAGCTCACTGCCCCTGTTTTGTTTGGAGCTGTCAGCCCTGCTGGAACTAGGAGAGGAAAAAACAGAGGCGTGGAGAAAGAGAGAGAGAGGAAAGTCACAGGGGAGAGAGGGATGTGTGGGTGGAGGTGTGGAGAGGCAGTTGGCAGGCCTTTAGGAGAGCTTGACCCACCTCAGTGGCACACCTACAAGCCAGTTTCAACTGTTTTAGAGAACTG
The DNA here is from genome assembly GCA_028566695.1 of Bagroides melapterus. Taxonomy (NCBI): domain Eukaryota; kingdom Metazoa; phylum Chordata; class Actinopteri; order Siluriformes; family Bagridae; genus Bagroides; species Bagroides melapterus. Next base: position 21,032,878 of record JAOTRN010000046.1, on the reverse strand, counting down.
CAAAGTGCCGAAGATGGAAGATGTGATTAGAACAAAAGATTTTTGTTTAGTAGTTTAGCACAGACCTCAAACACTTTTTTGTCCAAGTGACCAAAAAGTTCTCCAAATCTATTTTAATAATCTTCATAAAAACAATCTGGCTAACAAAATATCATCAACAAAATTTACAATGTACTACAAAGCACTGTTGGAGAAAATGAATATGAATCTGTTTGCTCTGCTCTGGTTTGTGCATCAGATGCAGATTGAAATGATTTGTTATAAATAAGATAGAAATTCCTCTTAAATAGCTAAACCTGCAGGCCTTTTGTGGATTAAAATACCCTATCTTACTCTGAATATATATACACATGTGCTCTGCAGAGATGCTGTCATCCATCTTACCCTCTCATCTAGGCTCCTGCTTGTTTGATTATGAGCTGGTGGAGCATGCCGTGCTTCTATCTGCCTGTTTGCTCTGACCCGACTCATCTTTTGTAGCATAGCCTCCTCCACTCTGCCTGAAGAGCTTTCTTTAAAGAGTGCCAATCACGATCAGGAGAAGGAGGACTCTCTGACAGCTCTCGCTCCCTTTAGGGGCCAAGGGTGGGAGGTTAGGGTCAGGCTACGATGAGTGGGCTCACTGAAAGAGAGAGCCTGGGGAGGGACAGAGCATGAGGGAATGAAAAGTAGCGACAGATTACGGTTTACAAAACTGCATACAATATGAAGTTACATTACCAAATCATGGGAACTCAAGCATCATTATATTCGTCTGTCCACGGTGGTTATACAGAGTATTCAGGTTATACTGAGGAGTGTGTTTGCTGATACACCCGCTCTCCAGGACTGAGCTGGAGACTGGCATACATCTGCCCTGGCTCTATGCCTCGCTGAGTGTCAGGCTGCAGATGGAAGTGCTTATTTGTAATAATAAACCCTGGGAATGGGGGAGATCTGTGGCCTCATTTCTCACTGGCTGCATGCGTGACTCCACAACTGAACTGCTTCTTATTTTTTGCAGCCAGTACAAAAAGGTCAGGAACAACCTATATATTTCTTAGACATTGTGTTTTGTCCACACACACAGACATACGTACACAGATGCTGCCACACACACACACACACACACACACACACA
>JAOTRN010000046.1:21016295-21026557 GCA_028566695.1 Bagroides melapterus | reverse complement strand
GGAGGACTCCAACTAACCCGCAACTCCTATTTCCCCTCCCCCAAACACACACACACACACACACACACACACACACATCGAGGAGGATGGTGAGGCAGATTAGTTCTAGTTGCAGTAACCCACATTTTAATTCCATTTATTAGTTTTTTATTTTGGGGTTGTGAAATTTTAAAAGCAGCTATATATCAGGCAAGCAAGCTCTGTGGAGGGGCTGCGCAACTGCTGCAATACTGAACGCAAACTAAACTAAGCACCATTGTAACTTCTAATGGATTCACATGTGGCTGTCAGATGAAATCAAAATAAAAAAAGGCACTAAGGATAAGCATTAGGATATTTAATTCCAAAACCTGGTTACATATGTCTTGGTGGTTCAAACATGCCTAGAGATAGAAATTTAAACAAGAAGATAAGCCAAACATTCTGGAAATTGTGCTCGGAACTAAAGAAGAATTAAATTCAATAAGTCACCATACACAAAAGATATAAATAGCTTGAAATCTTCTGTAGATAGGAGGTCTTAAGACGCTTGGTGTCTTTGACCTTGTAAGACGTTACAGAAAGAAGCTCAGTGCTCAGTGCTCTTATTCTCTCCAGAGAAGCTTATTCAAAATCATTGCAGAAAGAAACAAAAAATCTGTCATTACTATTGTGCATGCAAAGGAACAGCATGTAGTGTTGCTGCCTCACAGCTTCAGGGTCCCAAGTTTGAGTATGAAATTTAGGGATATTTCTGAGTCTCTAAGTGATTTAAAAATATCAAGCAGCTCATCTATTAATTCTGCTCATAACAACAGATGCAGGCTAATGAGTTTCATTCTCAGTTCATTTCTTTGTGATTATAAATTTGTCTTAAACCAAGTACGTTTTGTTACCTCTGCATTTCATAAGCATCACAACCGTTTAGTTTAATACTGTTTCTTTGGAAGAATATCAGTGCTGACAGAGTAAAGTAACGGTTATGCAATGTGTATTTAATGCTTTTTCACATCTACAGTAAATCACAAAGCACCAAACATAATAGCCGTTTTCCAGTTCTGATCCTTTTTTCATTTTTTTCTGACCCTGTTCAAATATTCATGCACGATGGAAAGTGTATCCCCAGTGAGGAAAAAAATCTATGAGTATAGCACTGGAACCTTAATCTATCACTAGCCAGCCATTATCGCAGCAGCTCTCATACACCATAGTGCTCAGAGACTGAAGGACTCCTCAGCTCCGTGCCCCTTCACTTTTTTACAGCTCCTGTTTCACTTAATGTGTCCATTAGTCTTTGCAAGGCAAGTCAATTCAATCAGCATGCATTTACACACAGCATTACTTCCTAATCACAGTGGAATTTTTCTCATAAGTTACCGTTGGGTTATTACACCATTTGTAATGGTTTCAGGTTATCAGAAATGTGTTAAAAATTTAAAAGCAATCACAATGTCCTAACAGCTGGATGGGATTTAATATCAAGAATGTGGAACTTTACAGGGCTTTCAGAAATTTTATCTTTCCTCTCTCTCAGAGTTGCTTTGTGTCATTTAATACAGTATTACACCAGATTGATAAGCTTAAGATTAATAGGGTGAAAAATCCTTCAATATTATGGCAGATTATGGTGAGAGAGTCAAGCAGAGAGAAAAAAGGGTTTTTTTTACACAGGTTTGGTTTTCTTCTTATACTGTCTCATACGGTAAACAATTAAAAATGCTTTAAAGTAGATATGAAAATTCAATTGTTGCCTTAAACTCACCTTGAATATAAGCTTTATTTCAACTCAGAAGTAGTCAAGACAATGGATTACTTTAAGATTCATTTTGAAAACTTAATACTTGAGTGCAGTATAAAAAACCTGAGGCAAACTGGAGGCAAACACAACTGGAGGCAAAGAGAAGAATAACTTAATCGGGCTATCATGTTTTAGAGTATAGTGTAGGCCTGACTGTGGTAATGTTAAACCATTTCGGTTCTTCGGTAGACAAGCAGGTTAATACGGTTCAATTAAGCAAGCTGAGAGCATGTTTTCACTATGTTACTTACTGCCATGAAGCTGGAGGGTATCTGCTTATCAACAGAAGCAGCACTAAAAAATAAGATTACATCTTATATTAACAGACTAACAGCTTACATAAGCAAATAGCTGGCTAACATTACTGTAAAAATACACCAGTGTTGAAGTGCTTCCTAGCCCCTGAGCAGATCTGGTTTGTATTTGAACATGACTCACTGTATTGTGTATAGTCTGGCTGTCTAAGAGGGTCCATGATTAAGGGACTTTTAACTAATGACGAATTAATTTCAATGTCCTGCCAGCAGAATGATCCACCACCCAAATATCTGGTCAGCTCTGATTTTAAGGTGTTTCCTTTTCTGGAATAGTTCAGAGATGGCTCTATCTCCCAATTGCTAGTCTCAGATGCTTTTTCTATGGATCGCAGATATCTTTCATACATTTTGTTTCCCAAAAGCTTCTGAATTTTGAAAATTGCTCTCCATTTTTTAATCAGAAAACAAACACCATGACACTTTAAGTTTATCAGAGCAAGATTTGATCATTGGATTAAAAAGCATTCATCCCACTACATCATTAAATGTTATTGCAGGGCTTTTTTAAAGTAGTTAGTGGTGAGTAAATGAGTTTCCTGACAGGCTCCAGGCAAAATCTGTAGTTGGTCATTTGCAATTTCTGTCAAACGGCCTCCTCCTGTGAAAATAGAAGGTTCTTGGCCATGTTTAGTGATGAAAAGTAGCATACTCTCCAGTGACAGCTAAAAGGCTGGCTTGTAAGACTAGCTGACTGCAGACCTCGGGGCATGTCTCTGAGCTCATATATGAACTCAAGACCCTTTAATTGGTATATGAATCATATGAATTCAAACCCATATATGAACTGCAGTCCAGACAGCTAGCAGTAAAAATAAAGATTATAAAGGTTTTAAAAATATTGCTTAATGGTTTTTAATGAGACACGTCTGTTAAATACTTGGATAACGTCAGGAGTGAAGGTACTTCTACTTATTGGGTAACTGAATATTAAAAATATTGTGAAATTATATAAGCTGTAAACACTAGATAACACTTCCTAAAATGTTCGCAATTCCATATTCTCATGTTTTCCCTTATACCTTTGCTGGTGCTGGTGCTCTGAATAGCCCTGATTGTTGGAATGTTACAATAAACCTGTATAATTCTCAGCCTGTCTGAGTAATTTAATTTAAAATAAAAACATTTCAGCTCCGCAAAACATTTAGCTAGAACACAAATGACTATGACCATGTAATCTATTACTGTAGGAAGCTCAGTGCCCATATTCCAACCAACTCCGAGAACCAGATTGCTTTCTGTGCTTTCTTGAGCACACTGAACAATGTGCTTATTATTTAAACTCATTATCTTTACTCAGTGCTCATTTCTATTTACTGAGTAAAAATAATGTGCTGATTTTACAATACATTTTCTTATAAACGCTGTTCAGAATATTTATTAATTGCATGCTAATTACACTCCTGTATGTGATGGCAGTTAAGTTGTTGAACTGAATTGTAATCCACACCTATTACATTTGTTATAGCACTTAGAATTATTTATTATTTATTATTATATTACTTACTTATAGGATGAAAAAATATTGTCTCTTACCAACTTTAGAGAAATCTGGATTTAGATTTAGATCCCTAATGTTCAAATAACATGAGGATAAAAGTATGAAAGTAACCAGACTCAAAAAGAAAGTCATCATCTTCACAGTGTGACCAAAATGTTGGATTATAATTTATTACAATATACAGGTTAATAATAGTAAAGGAAAACAGTAATCTATATGTTGAAAGAAAGTCATTAAGAGTTTTATAAATGAGAGCCGTGGGATGAGCCCAAGACAGTTTTATGAGTCCAGCAGCAGTTCACAGGTACAAATCTACAGTATTCTGTTGGAATTATCCAGTGAGGATAGGATGAGTCTTGTTCTTAAGATGTTTTTGGGAAAGTATAAATCTTTCAATATTCATTTGAGACCATTCAAAGCAGCAGAGTTGCTGTGTAGAAGTGCAGAAAGATCTATGATGAAGTAGAGTAACAAGATGAATCGGATAGATCGAGTTGACAAGCACAGCAAAGTAACGTGTCAGAATCTGGCAATAGGATCACATCAGGTAGCAAAAACACACACACAGAAATGGAACAGATTATGACTATTATTATTATTCTCATTCCAACGACCTAATTTACTGAACACAGACATGAGGAGATATCTGGGATACAAAGTGGCCCAACATTCCACTGTCAATTAACTTGAGTTATCTAATGAGAGAAAGAACACCAAAACATCCCAGTTTACCAAAACTGTAGTCACCTCTGAAAATACTGGAATAGTAAAGCCAATTCATTTAGATTGTTTGAGATAAAAAGATGATTATGAAACTATAGATAGATAAATTATAGATATTGTCTCGATGTGCATTTTTAAATAGCAAATCACAGAAATCTTTTTATTTTTAAGAAAATTTGTATTTGTTTGTGGATCTCTTGCTAGCATTATCTGTCTCACTATGGCTTCTGTGTCTTCTTTTTTTTTTCACTCATAATGATTTTAATGTATTTGATTTTAACAGCTATTGTTTTCTTTTTTCAACCAGCTCTAGTTCAAATTGTGCTTTGTGGATAAGACTGCTGAGATTTGGGACGCCATTCTGAAGTAACTGGAGATTTAAATAGTTTTTTGGCATTGTGTAATGACATATAGCAGAGATGAAAATGGTGCAATGAGATATGATGTGTGTGATGAAAAAGGCTGTCTGTTTTGGACTGAAACACTCACACAGATTTGAGGGGGTCATGAGCAGACACACACACACACACGGCAGCCTTTTTGTCACATAAGTTCAATACAGTGAATATTTGTTTCTTGTCATTTCTAACCTTCTGATCAAATATATAATAATTTGTGGTGTGCTATGCCATGTGAAATAGTATTGCATGAGTTGTGTCTTACATAAGCTCCTTTATAAATGGCATGCTTCATTTTTTTTTCATAATACTTGATCTTAACTCCCTTCACCTTAATGACAACAGCAGTACAAAAAGGATCCAGTGTTCTGTCAAGTTGAACAAACTTCAACAGGATGGAGGTGAATTTCAGCAGTTTGTTGTGTATTTTACCTGCAAATTCAAATAAATAAAATAAAGTCATTAAAGTCTCGTTTGACAATGCATACTAAATGTTCGAACATGTTTACATTTGTCCAGTTACACATATTGTCATAACAGCTGGCAAGGAACTCATTTCTAATAGTGACAGCAGTGTGTAAGCTTTGAGGCTTGATAGCTTATTTTTGGGTGGCTATGGAAAAGCTTTTGATTCTACTTTAAAAGAACGAGCAAATAAGGAAACGCATGGTGGCAGTGACAAAAATGTGGTTGGCTGAGGTGTTGTTTCACTTTGAAGAAAAAAATAACAGTACAACGGTGATGTGTTTGAGTTGTTGAATATGTTCTATCTGCTGCCTTCAACTTCATGCACACACGTGAAGGGACTGCAAAGCAAACTCAAATTTGGACCAATTACAGACAGGGGAGGTCTTAGAACAACAGTCATGGGGTGTATAAGAGTAGCAGACTTCCTATTCTGGGATGCGTACTTCTTACTATGAAGCAGAATGGAGATGTTATCATTGACATTTTCCACCATTGTTGTCTTAATCTCAAATTCTATATTTTATGACCTAATATCTATTCTGACCTTATATCTAAAAGTGTGTACTATGTAAATTTTCTTTATATGTTTGGTTTTTGATGTTTTTTGTCCTCATGCACTCTCAGTGACTTGAGAACTAGCTTATATCATAAGCTATATTTTTACTATATATGTATTTTACTATAAGATAGTAAACAAATTCTACTAACAATTTTAAACGTGTGCTATCAGGGTTTTGAACCAAAATAAGGCCGTGTCAGCCATGTGTTTGAGAGTACGTATGTCTGAGAGGCCAGCACTAGATAAGAACGCCCCAGTCCACCTTTGTGTGGCCGTCTGTTTTCGGCCTGTGAATATCTTGTTCTGAGTGAGGTTAGCATGTGAATGACAGAGGTCTTGCACATGTAGAGTTAACGCCTCACTTGTTACTATCTAGGGTGAAATACCCGCCCGTCCGTCACTCTGATGGCTATGACAGCCATTCAGTAGAGCCCAAGGAGCCCCAGTTTACAATCAGAGGCTTTTGACTGAAGGAATCCAGGCCCACTCTGCCAGAGAAAAGGGGTGGAGCAGCCTGTCACAGTGATGAGGCCCTGCACCACTGAACCAGTCGTAAAAGAGAGAACCTGCAGTGACAAGTGGTGGTCTTCATCACTTTTCATTGAGAGAACCATGCTGCAAAATCAGACCAGTTATTAATTTTGGTGTACATTTGACATCACTAGGAGCAGATTTCTCTCAAACAACACCATAGGATGTTTTAACTGAAGTTTTACTAAAAACTATCAACATAAACACAAAAATGTTTAATTAAGACATGCATTAAGCCTATTGCATGGGTCTCTTTCTTCTGTCTGCAGTGTAAGAGGCCTCATGTTACCAGAATGTCTACATATTCAATTATTTTCAACTTATTTGATCAACAGTAGAATCACTAACTGGTTCATAATTTCTCTTTATATTCAATCCTCAGTGCCACTGGATGGCAGCAGTGAACAGTGTATTCTAAGAAGTAGTTTGTCATAAAATAATTAGTACTTTATGTGTTTTATGTTTTGTCTCAAAATAGGCTGAAATCCTGACATATAGTAGACACAAAGCCCGGCTAAATCATGTGACATTTATTAAACAGCTATTTTCCTTCTTTCATGGAAGCATTCATAATTTTTTTTTTATTTGCATGAAATATATCCACAGTGTGCCAATAAATCTGTGATGTTATTCAGTACTGACTCCAGAATGATTCTTACATCAAGCGTAATAACACAGATATTTTGAAAACATAGACTTTGAAGAATAAGAGTTTATAGTTGTATTCTAGAGAGGATTAAACATGTAGAAGTGCCTGAAAATCTAATCTAATCTAAAAAAGCAGTCCTGTGAGGTGTAGCTCTAGTGTTTAGTAGTCAGGTTATTCCTAAAACATGCAGGACCTATCAGTGGCTCCAGATTTAAACAGAATATAACAGGGAATAGTTCATGTCGAATGTTGTACTATGAAGCTATATATGCTGGAGACTCAAGCAGATAAGGTGCAAATGTTGGGCCCTTGAGCAAAACCCTTAACCCTTTCTGCTCCAGAATCATCATCTGATTGCTGACCCTGTTCTCTGACCCCAAGTTTCAAATTTGGGACACATGAAGAAAGAATTTCAGTGTGCTGTAATGTATATGTAACAAAATAAAGAATTCTATTCTAATATGAGAAAAAAAAAGTATGTGTGTGCGTCTTTCATTACTTGAGAAGGAATCTGATATAGATTTCCTTAACATCTTGTTGGAATTGGACTTCTGCCATGAAATTTCAGGTCAGTTCCTCAATATGTGTTCCCTTGAGAGATTACTGTAATACTGGCAAAGAACGCACCTCTGTGTTATGTGCTGATCTCACTCTTGTGGAACGGACAAGTGGTCCAGTTGGAAATCTTGCTAATATTTGTCTCTAATGAAGATAGTTCTGATTGTGCTTAGAACCGGATTGCAGAAGATTCAGTAAATATATTCAAACAACAGTTCCTCCCAAATCGACAAACCTAGCTTGTGGAAACTATTAAATATTGTTGTTTCTTAATAAATCCGAGACACTGAATTAAAATGTTCAGGCCTTAAACATAAACTTGAATGAAAAAAGAGAAAAATGCCTCAAAACAATAAAAGGGATTTTATCAGAGTCTGTACTGCAGACTGTAGAGAAAACTTTTATTCAAGTTGAATACTGTTGATCTTTTCAGTACATATGGTCTATGATACAGTCTATTATATCTAAACGTTGTGACAAATTGTAATCACAACTTAAGTGAGAGATACAGAGACAGATAGAAACAATACATTAACAAATACACTTCTGACAGTCGTTGTTAATTCTTTCAACTGTAAATATGTGCATACTGATGTGAAATTCTGATTTACACCTACATATAACCATGTATAAGAAATAGTATTACATAATGTGAGGCATGGAAGCTTCACTCATGAATTTTTCAGCATCAAGTCAAAGCTTGGAAATCTCTTTTATTGCAGTCTGGCTGCTGAAATTTTAATTCATTGCTGTACTGGAGCACTTTCAAGCTCTCCTTTCTCATATTTGAAGAGTATGGACTCGAGTGTATGTCATTACAGAGCACAGGACACATAAACACACAGCCACTTTAAACGCATCAGACTTTTTAATGATTGCGTAAAGGTTTGTCTCAGTAAAATGATCATTCTCCAACTTCTGCTCATCTAACAGTCTAATTTAGAGGTACTGAAGAAACAGAATCACAAATTCAGATGTAAGTGAATTTTCAATTTTTGAGCTAGTCAATAAAATGTATATGAGAAGACTGGAGAAGGAACCATAGTGGGTAGTCACGTGTTGTACAAAATAAATCAATAAAATCAATCCTGATTTATATATTGTTCTTCTTTTGATGGAAACATGTTATACAGCCAGCATATTTTTCTTCTGTAACAGGCAGTGTGTTGTTTTCTGCACTTTCAATCTTTCTGTTCTAGCCAAAGGATAGACACCAAACAAAACATTTCATTTTACAGTGTTACGGATAGTTTTATGTTTCACTAAAGATAAAATATTTCATCTTTAACATGAAGCCACTCATACCAGATTACAAAATCTACTAAATTCACAGCGTGATTGTTTATGAATATTTGATATTAGAATGGTAACCGTGTGATATGTAATAAAACCATTCTATAGACAGCTAGCAGTTGATGTAATTAATCAAGCAACTGTATTTGCAGCTGGATTCTTTTCTCTGTCATATGCATTAACCTGAATAAGATACCTCTGTAGAAAGGTTTCCAATCCAAATGAATTCAGTTTCTTAAACGATATGAACATTTATATAAAAAGGCTGCTTGAGTAGATAACCTGTTACAGTGTACATATGATTCCCTGAGCTGTCCGTTCCCAATGCATTACAGCTGCATTAAATATACATTATGCATCATTAAACCCTGCCACTATTTTTCACACTTAAGTCAATCACATTTATAATAACCACCTAATTAAAGGAACATGATACATTTCTCTATGTTATTTCATTTATCTTAGGGTTTAATGAGGTTAAAAATTTCATACTAATAAAATAAAAGAAAACTGTCAAAATATAGATACAGAGTTTGAATGTATTGGAATGTTAATGGTGAATTCTTTTGTTAATGCAATACAATATCTATCTATCTATCTATCTATCTATCTATCTATCTATCTATCTATCTACACCCACACGTGCACACACACACACACACACACACACACACACACACACACACACACACACATGTATATATATATATACAGTATATATATATATATGTTTATATTTATATGCTGTTTCTTTCTCTAAAAGTCTGCAGAAAAGCAGTTGAGTTGTGCTGAATAATAGATTATAACATGTTTTTTTCCTCCTGGTTAAACCCTGTGAGGCAGTGAGACTATCCAGCACAAAGCTTCTCTCTGCTGAGTCTACTCCCAGCTTTATTAAAAGTACTACTTCAAACACTTCCTCTTCTCAACACCCCTTGTTTTGTTAACGAGCCCGAATGCCTACATGCAGTCTTAAACTCTTAAGATATAAATAAGGTACAGTGCTTAGAACCCTTAATGCTTCTCATATTGTTCCTCTGGGAGAAACCTTAAAACTCCTTTACAAAAAGAGTTTTCTGAGTAGAACCATTTTTGGAAACTTAATTATCCAATGAAACTTCAAGAGAACCTTTTTTTCTATAAATGTAAGTGAAATTGCTCCTCAAGCAAAGAATTAATAATAAAAACATTTGCTTTTGCGTTTATAAACAGCATTTACATTTGTATTTGATTTAATTTAGCTACTACTTATTTACTACTTATTATACTTTATTTTACTACTATTTTGAGAATCCACTAAACACGTGCCAACAGCAAAAATTAAATAAGCAAGTTTTTTAATTACTTTTTTCAAAACCTCACTTATTAAAAATTGTTTTGGCAATTGCACCTTTTTTTTTAAATTAATTCAGCATTCCTGCTTAATCTACAATCTTATAAATGGTAAATTTCACCCTGCTTATCTCAAACACTAGGGCTATTTTAAATTAT
>JAOTRN010000046.1:20996096-21007233 GCA_028566695.1 Bagroides melapterus | reverse complement strand
GTAAATATAAATGAACATGTTACAGGCGAGTGGATGTCCTCTAGGAGCAGCACAGAGCAGCGCTCACACTGCAGCAAGGTTAGTGCTCGCTGCATGATCTTTCTCACGATCTTCTCTAGGTCTGTCTGTTCCTCAAACAGATCGTTCACCACCTCCAGAAGAGCCTGCAGAAACAGCATTCCCTTTAATGCTCTCATTGCACCACATTGTACATAAAAAAAATCCTGTGGGGTAGAATTTAAAACTGAAAAATCTATACCACATATTGTAGGGAGTGTCTGCTAAGAGTTCACATAAAAATGTATGAGCTAATTAGAAAGACGGTTATTTACTTCTTCCTGCACACCGTTCATTCCATTACCACTACACAACATATCACTGAATACATTCTTAAAATCAATCAATCTATTCAAGTAGAAACCATACTGAGAATCAACCTGGGATTCAGTGCATTATTTATCAGTGTTCTTCAGCCTGTGAACAGATCCAGTGTGTAGCTCAGATTCTCACCCGGCTCCTATCATATTCTTTGCGGGACTCTGAGAAGAGTTTGGCATTGGAGATCGATATACCACAGAAGGGGAGGTACATCTGTAGCACCTAAGCAGAGAAAAGAGAGAGAGAATTAGAGAGTTAGAGAGAGAGAGAGAGAGAGAGAGAGAGAGAGAGAGACAGAGAGAGAGAGAGTCAGAGAGAGAGTTTCTATTACTATTATTTATTTATTATTACAATTTTTTAGATTTAAATCCTTAATGATCTAGCAAAAGGTGACAGTGGGATTTTTATTTAATTCAAATCTATTAAATCTCTTCTATTTTTCTATATAAATTAAATTTAATTGGGTCCAAATGTCTGAGACCGCATTAAAAATCTGGGATTTTTTTTTTTCTTTTAAAATAACAGAAGATTTTATTTTTTTGAAATACTGAAACCATGATAACTGCTTTGTACAAATCATTCCTCATGTTTAAGCTGTTCTACTGAAGCATGTGATCAGATGAACCTCTGATGGAGCTGATCTAAAATGGATCAGAAGATTTTGCACAAACTTGTGGAACCCATAATAGCTTGAGCAGACACTGTCATTAAAGCTGAAAGAGGACAAACCAAATACTGTGAAACTCGTGTAAATATTTCAGTGATTTTACTTTTGTCTTACATTGTTGACAGAAATATAATTTGTAATGGAAATTTTGTTGTATTAAATTAGACATGAAAGCAATACAAGAGAATTTTCACTCGTGCTCTCAGACCTTTGGACCCCACTGTGGGTCAAAATATCCAGTGAATCAAGACTTGGGTATAAACCGCTTTTGGGACATGCAATTCTTTGTTGAATATTTGTTAGTATGGTTTATTTACTTAGACTTGATAGCTAAATGCTGTAGAAATGCAAATTAACAAACACTGGTCAAAATCAGTCAAAATCTTCTAATGAAATCTCTCAATACAGAATTAGGTAAGAGTTATACCAACTGACAAATCCACTATAGAATAAATATGTAGGCTGTAGGGCTGGGAATGGAACACAAGCATCAGCTCAGAGGTTCAGAAAACAGCTTTGATTTTGAATCAAGTCCAAATAACATTCAAACAATCCATTTATTAAGAACGGCTTTAAGAATGAGGATGAACAATTCCAATGGAAAAAACATAATCCCTTTATCTAAATTTTCCTAAACTATTAAAAATCTTTCAGACTGTGTTTACTCCAAGTATTTCAGACAAATTATTGCATTTTCCTTCTGATTACTCATTTTAGAAGCTAACCCCTAGGAACCTCATGATGTTCATGAATATCAGTTTTCATATTGCTGAGGGTTTGTTGGACACGATTAAAGAATTTCAGGGTTTACAATATTTTACCCAGTTTTCATGGAACACGTTATTGTTTGATTATAGAATACAAACAACAAAATTATACCTTATTAGTTGATTTAAACCTACTGGAAATGTCCTGATTAATTTAGAATTTAACTGGCTATAAGTGAGCTCTACCAGCTGATTCACCAGGTTCTTTAAGAGAATATTGAAAACGATAACATTACAAGACATATTATTCCAAATGTTCACTAAATCAACTGGAGAATGACCTCTAAAATATTCCTTGTATTTAAAACAATGCTATTAATGAACATTATTGGAATATGGGTCAAAGTGCAGTGTCTGTCAACCCAAACTGACAGGACTGAGAGAGTGAAAATATTTACAGTACTGAGGGATTTCATTCTATCAGCAGTACAATTTCCCCAGATATAGCATTCATATATTATTAGAAAAATAATTTAATATTTGAATAACAAACTACAAAAATGTATTACTTTAATATATAGTACAGTGGCTATATGCTATTTAAGCAACCAATTTCAATTGTATGATACTTCCACAACAGTCACACAAAACCTTTAAACAATTGGCCGGAGTAAACTTTCAGGTTGGCTTTGCATTTTTTTTTAATTGTTCTTTTTTTATCAATAGGGAAGGTAATAAATGACAGTAAAAGAGATAAAGGTTCAGAGTTGGAGTATATTCCTAGCACAGAGAGTTTGATACAGCTCACCTTTTCATCATCATCAGTGAAAGGAGTTCCACAGGGTTTCTTGTTGATAGCCTGCACCACTCCGATCACCTCTCCATCACTGTTACAGATGGCCATGCACAGGATTGACTGAGTCTTATAACCCGTCAGCTTGTCAATCTCATCACTAAAACGATGGTCCTGTGGAAAATACAATGGATATAGAAACATCTCTCTTGATTTTTGTCCTCGGAAACATATTTCTAGATACTCAAGTTTTGCTTTTTGAAGTTGTTTAATGTTTTTAATACGCTACCTAAAGAACTTTCAAACTCTTAATCTCGCTGAGTTATATGTTAGGCAACTTTCCCTGTTTGGCAGTTCAAAAATGTGTAATTTTGAGTAATCACATCACTTTGCTCCTTCAACTAGGGATGCTAAATTGAAAAAGATTAATAATAAGCAAATACACACACGATGGCATACAACTCCAACTTATTATTCTTTTATTTCTCTTAAATTATACACAAACTACTGAGTTATACAAGCATACAATGAAATTAAAAGGGAAATCAATGTAATTAAATGCGTGAAGAATGAAAAATGGAGTTGCTGCTGAAAGTTTAAGGAGTTTATGGATGAAAGATTCTGCAGATTGAGGACAACAGAAGTTCATTTGTTCCAGCATAACAGTATTCTAAGGCCTTGTCCATAGAAAAAAAATGTTAAATGCAGGAGCACTTTATATAGCTAGCTCCCACTGAAACTAACTGTTCCCATTCTGTGTAAAGAAGATAGATGTCCAGTCAGAGAATTAATAAGTTCAGCAGCTGACCAATGGGGATGGCTTGCCCTTGGCCATGTAATAACGATGTCCAGAATTCAGCTACAGTGGGACCTAAATCCTGACTGCAGTTGGGAAAAAACTGTACTATACGCATGAAGCCTTCAGGAGAAATCAGGTTTCTCGGTCACGTTGACATAATTTAACTAATCGGTTTTTAGTTTGGCCTGACAGTAGCTCCGCTGAGTCCTGAGATATACTAAGAATGGTTTGTGTTTTTTAGGACAGGAGCTCTCAAACTACAATCCTGAGGATCTGTGCTGGAATGATTCATGTTTTTCCATTTCATAAGCAGGCAATCTGTGTGTACTGAACTTGTGCTAATAATGAGTATATAGACCATGTGCTCACCACATTTGTAGGTGGTTATCTGAGTTACTGTAGCCTTTCTGTCAGCTCGAACCTGCCCATTCTTTGTTGACCTCTCTTTTCAACAATGTGCTTCCTGCAGAGAGCTGCCAATCACTGGATGTTTTTTCTTTATTGCACCATTCTGGGCAAACTCGAGAGACTGCTGTGTGTGAAAATCCCAGGAGATCAGCACTTAGAAGAAATATTCAGACCAGCCTCTCTAAATGGGATCACAGTTTTTCCTTGTTCTGACTGTTGATATGAACAATACCTGAAGCTGCTGGCCGAAATCTGCATGATTTTATGCACTGCACCGCTGCCATATTTGCATGAATGAATAGGTTTACATGTGTTCCCAATACACTGTATTATATATAGTGTACACACACACACACACAAACACACAAACACACGTATTTCACCTCATACGCGTTTGGGACGTTGACCGTCTCGCCGTGTTCGGCAACATAACCGATGATACCCTTGCCCCAGGGTACTTGCACCTCTGCGAAAGGAATTGCACTGGAGTAGGGTCGCCCCACTGTCCCTGAGTGCACGTTGAGAAACTTGGACACTAACAGTCTCTCCTGAGCAGGACCTTCTACCAGGAAGAGCGAGCACCGATCTGCGTTCACCATCACGCACACGTTTACTAGGATCTTGTAGCCCAAGTTTGTCAAGTCGAGCTCACCGGAGATGTCCTTGACCAGCTCGAGGAAGAACTCACGCTCGTCCGATTCTTTGAGCGTGTACTTGTAGTCTAGCGCGCTGGAGGCGTAACAAGGCACGTTCACGCGCGACTCCAGCAGCGCGCTGAGAATGTGCGCCGTGGTGGGCGGCAGTGAACTGGCCTTGCGCAAGAGCGCGCGCCGCCTCACGCTTGCCTGTGACTCCCGCGCCGCTACGCTCACACGCTCGTCGTAGGTGTGGTGCGTGGCGCTCGCCTTAGAGCGCGCGAAGGTACGCCGCATCTCCACGTGCGATGAGCGCCTTTTTCCGCTGTCCGCATCCTCACGTTCCTCCTCCGGAGCAGAACTGTCGCACGGCCGCGTCTCCGTCAGGCGTGTACTCAGAGCTGCGCGCTCGCCCTTACGGATCACGTAGTTCTCGAAGAGTTCGGGATGGCGGTCCAGAAACGCTTCCACGTCAGAGAAGTCAAAGGTTGTCATTATGAACAGTCAGATGCAAAAATTCTATATTGAAATACGATGAATCCAAAGTCGCGGGTCCTACGAGTCCAGTGTTACGACTTAGTGCAGTGATGCGCACCTCACTAACAGAGCTTCAGCTGGTGCCGCACTGTCACCACATTCACACACACTCACAGACGCGCGCGCGCGCGTTAATTCACATGTCCCCTTAACGCCGGTCTCTTTCCTCTCGCGCACGTCCTTCGAGAAGGCGGTGGAGAGAGCCTGTTATAGAAAAGCGTTACGCAACAAGTAAACCATGAAGCCGTGCTATATCAGACAAGAATAAAGTTTCCGCTCGGAACAAAGTCTCCGCCGAACGCATGAAAGAAAACTAAATCTGCACTATTTAAGTTAATATTTAAATATAAAGAGTCGTTTTACATCATTCCCCGTAATTATCTAGGCCACGTGCAGAGTTCTGTGTATTTTTGCCAGTACATTATCGCTGAGGGGAGATGTGTGGACTATTCTGCCTTGATGAGTAGGTGTTACAGACGATCATTGAGTGTTGGTAGACGTGTATGGAGAAAAGGAGCGAGAGAAAAA
This sequence comes from Bagroides melapterus, assembly GCA_028566695.1. Lineage (NCBI taxonomy): Eukaryota > Metazoa > Chordata > Actinopteri > Siluriformes > Bagridae > Bagroides > Bagroides melapterus. The sequence goes on along the minus strand of JAOTRN010000046.1, from coordinate 21,001,781 downwards.
AGAGGCAATGTTTTCTGACCTTCAACATTTCTATAGTGTACTCCTGTGCAACACACTTAAATCAAATTTCTAAGCAGTAATGTTGAATGACCCTCAAAAGATGAGAAAATCAAATTGGAGGAAACAAGATGACCCTGAAAACATGTGGTACTCCACACAGAACAACAATTTTAATTTCATCTGTACTTTTTTAGATGTGTCTATTTAAATCATAGTGAACGAAGAATAAAAATTATATATAATAATAAAAAAAATCTCTTAGCAAGTTTGCATCAACTGCCATATGTGTGTGCTTCATTGCCTGATTTATCTGACCTTGATGCCAGTTCAAGCCTTTCTTTTGTCATTATCAAAAAATCCAACACAAACCTGTCCTTCTGAGTTGTTTTCTCTACATTCGTTAGTATGCTGTCTTGAAAAATTATGTTAAATATTCACTTCATTTCAGAAGGCAGAGATTACTGTAGATCAGTTTTACATCAGGTGTTTATATTATGTCCTGTATAATGAACATATAGACAAACTTAAAACTCTAATATATAAAATTTATAGCTAGACCATTGAATGCTCATTAACTAAATTAATTACTATGTTGTGGTCCTCAGGCTGTGTCAATAATAGTCTGCAACCACTTAGTTGGACACTGCATAAATGAAACATGTCCCTTAGCAGTGTATTAACCAGCAGCCAGGGGAAAGGAATCACTCCAGGCTCTGTTACATTCAGATTACAGCTGATGTAAATGTGCTGCCAAAATCCCTACAGCCTCTGAGGCAAAGCAAGGTAATTGACTGCTGAACTCAAGTTTGAGGTCTGTAATAAATCCGCTGACAAATTCTCCTGAGGATTCCAATTAAGGAAAGTGATGCAAAATAAACTGCCATCTGAGGATTACAAAACAAATCAGTGTCACTACTTGCCAGGCATTTGTTTGTGTCACATTAAGGATGATCCAGTGATACTAACTGGTATGTGCAATTGAGATGGTGCACCTTTACAAAGACCAGCAATTTTGGGCACTATGAAAGAATATGAGGTTGGACCTTCTACCACACCAATAAATCAGATCTCTCATATCCCCCCCCCCCCCCACACACACACACACAAAATGCGTGGGCCCTAAGAATTGTCCTAACTTCCCCCTTAGCGGGGCCCCTGACAAAGAACGAACTGAGGTTTTATAGCATGGACATGAGAAAGATGGAAATGTATAATATTTCTAGCGGCTACAGTTATGCAAGCAAAGCACTGAATGTACTTAATTCTTTCAGGCTTATGCTGTAAGATGACTTACCTTGAAAATACTAGTAATGTACAAGTTGGATGACATTTTTCACCTCTGCATATTTAGATTGCAAAGTGGAAAAATATGGCAGCTTCTGTTTTCATCTTTTGTTAGCAACAAACTAGTCAACTATCTGTGATTAGTGATACATATTTTCATTAAACAATGGCAATGCTTTAGATTAGAGAAGCAAATAATAAGCAAATACGTCTGTACAGTATATTGACTGATATAAAATAAATACAACGTAACTAATCTGAATATAAGAAGTGTAGCTTGTACCTTTTTTTTAGATGTTGTGTGCATCTATGTGGATTTGGTGTCACTTTGTATAAACAGGAAAGGAACTTGCTGTTAAGAAAACTACCCCAAGTTTGGAATTTTAAGTTTAGGAGTCATTTTCTTGGTCCTTTATTGGTTGGAGGTTGGCAGTATTATTGTAGACGAGAGAATTGTAATAGCAGAAAAGATTGATATTGTAAAGCATTCAAACGACAGCTCAGTGATTAAAGCTCTGTCCTACTGAATTTGCTACTTTTGACACTGGTTCATCAACTCACTTATAAGTTGCTTTAAATCGAAGCATCTATCAAATGAATATATGCAAATCCCAGATGAAAGCAAATATACTGTTAATATTAGAATTGAAATGTGTATACACAATATCTTTTATTCCTATTATACCTCTGCATTTTGGCAACAATGAAAAATTGTAATTAAGTAATGAAAGACATGCTTTTTAACTATCTATTTATTGGTTCAACACCCTCCAGACATGATAATTCATGTCATCATTTATGTTATTACAGTGATAAACAGTTATCGCCACATTCACCCTATTACTGGGGTTGTGAGTTGTGGGAATCCCCGAAAGTTGTGGGAATTTTAGTTAAGACAGCAATATTGCCCATTCTCTCTGGTTGGGAAGGATGATGTTCTCTGTCTTCCCTGTCAGTCACTGTGCCAGATGTGAATGTACACATAGAGAGCTTTCCTCCAGTATGTTAAACTTTCCTCCAGTATGTATGCACCTATATGTAGGTTTTTGGACAACATGTGGAAACTGGAGAACCCACAGGAATCCCATGCAAACATGGATGTAAATCTTTGCCCAGACACTAAACAAAGTTCAGGATGGGGAAATGGACCTGAGGTGGCAATGCTACCCAATGCCTCCCTGCTCTGTTCTAATATCTTCCAAATAATTTTATACAAGCAATGCATGCCCCAAGTAACTCCCTTTTAGGAGTTTTGTAGGTCATTCTGCTTTGACCAGACTGTAACCTGAGCACTGGTCTACAGCTCACTCTGCACTGTCTAGGTGATTACTGATAGGTCTACTCTGGTTTCAGCTTCTCCATTCACAGCATAGATCAAGCTTTGGGATCTGAATAGTCACGTTGAAAGACATTTTACATTCAGAGCTCTGATTCTATCTGGAAGTTAAAGAATTATTACTCATCCTGTGTAGTTCTTTTTTTTATAGATTTAAAATTTCATATTCACTTGTGAATAAAAAAAAACTGAGTAAGAATGACAAGATCCTTAATTTGAGCACATGAAATCTGCATTGTTTTCAACTTTGTTCCTCTGACAGTAGGATTAAAGTTAATCTGTCAGTGGCACTGAGCTAATAAGGATCTTCTTTCACAGCCTTTAACTGCTTTTCAAGACAATACAAAAATTGTGCAGCTCTGCTTCCATAACGTGGCTCTCGGCAGGATTGGGTGTCACTCATTAGGTTTTTGTTGCTGTTTGCAGGATCGTCGTCATGACCAGTCTGGGGATTTGAGCCCGTGGGGTCAGGAGCAGATTGAAAGGCAGCTCTTGCCTGTCCTAGGTAGACAAGAGCTTCAGAGAGTTTGACCCAAAACTACATCCTGAAACAGAACTGTTTTTTCCTTTGCATGAAACAAGAGACTTTACTGAATCATCTGCAGTGCAGGAGACATCCAAGGAGCAAGGTGAGAGTAAGACCTATACTAAACACTATGATCATTCTGAATCCTGTTCTGTTGTTTTATGGTCATGGCTGCCCACTAGTTTTCCAGCTTAAAGTGTTGATTTGATAAATCTATCTATAACTATCTATCTATCTATCACTAATTGGATTATACCAGTGGATACAATATAGACATAGGTGAAATACAGCTGTTATAATATTTGAATAATCATCTCATTTTTCCTAGGAGACCCAGTAGGGTCACCTCAAAGGGTCTTCATAGCAAAAATTGTAATGGGGTGGCAGCAAAATGGCATCAAATATTCACAATGGAAGCATGCCTGCAGTCATTAAAGGACATCGACACTTTAGTTACGGAGGCGCCACACTACCTGAGTGAGCAGCTTCATGTTCTCAACAATGAAAAAATGGATTAGTGCAGATTAATAAATAAAAAGAGTAAGGTTAGAATTCATAAATGTAATGTTCACATATGAAAACTGACTAATAATGTTATAACATTAACTAAATGTTACACCACTGTTTATTAATATATTTTTTTTCACCTGTTCCATTGTTTCTTATTACTGTGTTCCCAGTTCTGTTACTGTCGAGCAATATTATGATCTAACTCCATCTAAGAAAAGTAATGTTCGACTCAACGATGAGATGTGGGTTAACTATTCTTTCCTACCAATATGTTATGTTATATTTTTTATGAGCACCTTTGCAATATGATCACTGTGAATATGATTTCATGCCTCCATCTAGAATTCCCAAGCCAACTCATATCAATGTTGGGTAAGAGTAAATAAATTGTTTGTTTCCTCAGTTCTTGAGTTCATTACAATGTTCATAACATCTATATCAGTTAACCAGGTTGCTAAGATTGATTCACACCTCACCTTCTCACCTTGCCTGTGATGCTGAGTTCATTTGGTCTATCTCATAGTGAAGCTCAACCTTTGTCTGTCTTCTCACAGTGAGAAACAAATTAAGGTCTCCATCCGGAGAGAACACCCATACCAATCACACATATCTCAGTGTGCCATGTTCCCCACGTTCCACTGCCCAGATGACCCAGACACAGGTGTACGGGCTGCATCCAAACTCCCCATCAATCCTCTACTACCAGCTAATGCTCCACAGGTTACTCTGCTCAGCAAAAGTAAAGGTCAGAGCACTGCCATGATGCCTTGATCAATGAACCTACTGAACACTGTACAAACTAGTTTGGCAGAGCTGTAAAAAGCTGTAAAACACTGTAAAGTGTAACTGTAAGTGTAATATCTTAAATAGTATACAGTAACATAACACATAATCCAGCACAGTTGCTCATTAGGCTGCTACAGGATACAACTGGGCTGAAGGTTAATCACTGAGTCCCTACAACCTGCATTGATCACTAGCACAACTTGTATTGATTCAGCCACCTCCACTACTGAACTAACTCAGCTCAAAGATTACATTAAATCAATGTAAGATAGCTGAGTTAAGACTCTGAGTTACAGATTAGAAGTAGCTTCTGCCAAACTGTCATGGTTGGTCAATTGATCAAGACCCCTAACCCATTATACCAATACACAGACATTTCAGTATAAACAAATGATTTATTTTATCGACGCAAGCCTGATATAAAATTAATAAGTTCACTTTTAGTGTGAGATACTTTGATCTCTGTTGGGGGTAACTGAAAATATAAACATTTGCATGAAAAATAGCTGCTTTTATTTTTGTAACTTTAACTCTATGGAAAAAAGAGATATTAGATATAGAGATATTATCCAGAGTGACATACAAAAGTGCTTTTAAGTCTGTCTTTTAATACATTAACTCTGGTTCAGTAGGTTACAAGACCTTAGATACCAAGAGCCTAAAACACTGTTCTTATAATTTTAGGATAGATTTAAAAAGAAATACTTAAATTAAAAACAAAATCATAAAGCCCTGAGATTCTACATTAATATGAGCCATTAGCCACCACTGCAGGGTGACATGGCAAAGAAATCCAATGCTTAACACGAGCATCCCAAAACAGGCAGAAATGTATACTGTAAATATGTTTTATGTATGAAATGTATACTATAAATATGTTACAGCTAATTTTACAGGATGTTATGTACACGTATTATTTTTAAATGACTTTACAATCAACAGTATTTATGTATGTAATGATTTAGCATTACAAATATTGTTTGTCCTATAATTATAAAGTAAATGTATTATTAGGGCCCAAGCACTATAGTGCGATGGGCCCTATTGTTTTTCGTCGGATTATTCTTTTCATTTTTTTTTATTTATTTATTTTTTTTTTTTTCAAACCTTTGGGCACTTTTGGGGGTCTTAACATACTCAAAAACTCATGAAACTCGGCAGCCAGTTTGGAATCCGCGGCCATTAGAACCTCAGTGAGGCTCAGCCCTGGGGGTCCCCCACGAGGGACACAGGGCCCCGTTGG
>JAOTRN010000046.1:20981385-20995996 GCA_028566695.1 Bagroides melapterus | reverse complement strand
GCACCCGGCCGGCGATGGCACCCGGGCGGCGATGGCACACGTGCTTGGGCCCGTTATCGCTGCTTGCAGCTATATTTATTATTAAACACTGAATGATTGCTAGATGAGTGAAATTGTGAAAATTCTGACAGTTGATCAGAACATGATCAAATTCATGAAAATTTAGTGACTCTACATATTGTGTAGTTACACATACACCTACAGTGTAATAAGATGTAATGTTCTTTTACAGTTTGATTACCGAGGAGTGTAAATAAACGTGTGTCAAGTTTAGACTCTTGTAAACACAGGTACAAGCGAATCTTAACATTTTAAAACATAATTTTTTTCATAAAACCTGTCATATGTTTACCCAAGAAAACCAACACTAATCTGAAACTGATATTTGCAGAATGCACACTAACTACACAGAAACTGTCCACATATTTGAACTTGACTCTTGTATATGAGATTGCAATTTCTGTACATTTCCTGAGAATATTTTATTCAAAGGAAAAAGTTTTAGCAAAAGAGAGAGAGAGAGAGAGAGAGAGAGAGAGAGAGGTGCAGAAGCAGCAAAAAATGTTTCATACAAGTACAATTCTTTTTATTCAAATCCTTAATGAGCAAGCAAAAGATAAAAGTAGGAAGAAAAACCTCCCTGAAATGAGGGAGGTCTCTTATTTACATATATTGCTTGCTTCTTATAGGTGCACCTTATCGGCATGAGCTACTTGAAATTCCCATGGAAACCAGACGGGCATCTGCAACATGGCCAGGACAAAATGGCTATCAAAATGTAAGTTGCATAACTGATGTCACAAAATAAACCTCCCACATCACTGTTAAGGCCAAGCATCAAACAAGACCAGGGGTGTACAATCTTATTCACATACAGCAGGTGTGGGTGTACGTTTTCATTACAACCGAACAGAAGCCAAAGCTGAGTCTACTGAAAGCCAGGATCAACTGATTATAAACAGCTCCTGCTTGACTGGAATGAAAACCTGCACCTACGCCAATCTCACACCGCTGAGCTAGATGAAACATAACGAATTAATGAATTAATTAACGAAGTCTATTTACCTGTTGTGTTGTATTGTATTGTTTGGTGTGTGTGTTTGACAATTTATAGTTCTTCTATAGAATAAAGAAAATGTCTATATGTTATGTCCATGTGTCAATATGAACTCACAAATTCACGAGTAAATGTAATATAATTAAAAGGTGAAATTTAATAATGACATTTCCTGTACACAATACTATGAACTGATGAACTTTTTGTGTGTGTATGGTAATAATGTAATGGTTTTAAACTAAATCATAATTGTTGTTTTTTCTTGTTTTTATAAACATACAAACACTTATATTACCATTAGCAGGGTTATATTTTATTATTCGGCCAAGAAAAGCAGGATGGATCGGTTTCATCAAGTGCTACACTCAATCTTCTTAAACATATATCCAAATGCAGTGGCATGCACCACTTCTGAAGCCAAGGCTATGAGACTTTTAGCCAAGGCTAAAACTTTTTTTTATGTCTTTGTATACTCTGCAGAAGCAAATTACAGTACATCTCATTTATTCAAGGAATAAATAGTTCTCAGATGCTCTGTGACAGCCATTCTTGCTCTCTGACCTATAGTACGTTAAGCCAGTAAAAGGAAAGACACAAGTGTTTTACCCTGAGGCTCCAAAAACATTGTGTCCAAATCTGACACTGCGAGACTGGAACCACACGCTGCTCGAGAGGACGGCCAATGCTCTGCGCAACCTGGAGAAGTCCCAATGGCTCACTTCATATCAGCTTCACTTCACAGGTCTTGTACATCTCATAACAATATAAAGATGTGATCTGAATACATGACTATATGATGTAGTAAGGGTTAGGTTTTATCACAAAAAAGGGAATACAGTCTTGCAGATGTTCCATGTACATGATGCACTGCTATTCAATCGTAAAAAGACTGAAAGAAGTTCACATTTTCACTCCCTCGTTGTGTTATTACAGGCAGTGCTGGGAGTGCATTTGGCTGTAGTATCTGACAGGGATGAGGGTTCCTTTCTTTCAGTGCTATAAAAGCAAGAAACCAGTCAGTTAGGGTTGCCTGCAGAATCATAAGCGGAAAGTCAGGCTGAACTAGCTGTTGCTTTATAATGCTGCCTGAAAATGATTCAGTAGCAGATGCATGCATCAGTGGAAAGTCATTGTCCTGTTAATCACCAAAAGAAGGATTTGTATAGAGTTTGCTGTTATTTTTGGTACAATAAGACAAAATTAATAGTGAAAAATATATATATTTTAATGTATTAACACAGATTATCCATAATAAATTCTTATGGAAAGTAATACAGTTATATCTGAAGCCGTTTCATAAAATAAAGACTTAAAACTAATGTTAAATATTATCAACATGGACGTGAACAGAAACAGAGTTCTGGGCTCTCTTCCAGGCACCGGTCCCTCTAACCCTATAAAACTGGATGACTATAACGAGAAGACAATCACCTTGATTACAGGAGAATTGAACCCGTACACAGCACAGCTGGTAAGAAACACACAGGCAGAACAGCTTAAAAACAGAAATAAAGTCAATTTGATGTTACTCATCCTTGTCTGGGGTTTGAGTTTCCATTTATCCATTCAACCATCAAGTGCTCTTCTTTTTATCTCTGTTTCCTCAATATGTTCTCTGACATATGTTTTCATCACTTGGAGCCTGCATGAACATTGTATACTGAACTTGATTTTTATCTCAGAGGGAGCGATCCTGTCCTGTTTTCCTGCCCCCTCGACCACTTGAAGGACGCAGGGCCAGAATCCTGCAGAACCAACGTCATCTGAAGAACCTGTGCCAGAACTCATCTTCCTTTCCCACACAGCCTCCAAACACAGGCATGGTTTTTACACAAACACATGGAGCACTGGATGCTAATACTGACAGAATCCCCATTCTGGACACTATACAGCATAAATCATACAGCACAAGTGTCAAGGATGAAGTGGTCAGATCCAACCAGGTTAACGAATCGAGTCAGACATGTCAGGTGGTATTTAATAACACTTCCTCTATGTGTGAAGTGTGCTGCCAAAGAAATTGTGTCTGCAAGCTATCTGAGTCAGAGGTCACTAAACCACATACAGGCATCAACAAACCGGGTTTTGCACCACACACCTTTCAGGATGCCCAGCAAGAGACCGCAATGAACCAGAAGGATTTGACCAGTAGCGGAACCCTGAACGACGCTGTAAAAAATAACACTTCTGAGCCTAAGTGCACAGCACCACCCAGTGCAGAAGAGACAGACAGACATGTACACTTTGAGCAGACAGTGAATGACCCTGAAGAGGAGAAAATGAAGTGTGGTTCTTGTAATATTCCCTCTATCCGCCCACGCTTCTCTAGAGGCAGCTTTCGGGATGGAGTAAAGACAAGCAGCAGGGAATTGGGGTCTGATCTGTTGGAGCTTCAGGACTCTTTTAGCCGAACAAAAGCCCACCGAATCTTCCATGAGTCTCTGCAAGATGCCACTGTGGACCTCAGGGACAACCACTGTACTGGGAGAAAACATCTCTTCTATGGCTTCAACTCTTACTATTTTCACTGAAAACCTAAAATATAGAGTTGCTGGAAAGGAGAATAAATTCTTAGGTGGACCTAGAGGTCTGCTAAATGCTATAAATGTATCTTTGTACCATTAATGTCCAGTGCTTCAGAAATCCTGATTTTCTCTTACAGTTCTTCATTGTCATTTGTGTGAGTTTAAATCTAAAATTTGCCACACAAATGTCACAAACCATCTCCAGTGTCTGCTATGCTAAATATTAAGACTGTTTTACTTTTACTTTACGTGACAGCCTGCAATTCATTTCTGTAGGAAGGTGTTGTGCTGACCTTAGCCTTTTGTGAACAATATTCTGCTTATTCCCACTTTTACTAAAGCTCTTTCAAACTAGTGTAAGGCATGACTTGCTGTGTGCGGCCTTGAGAAGACAGCATATGCTTTTGTTCTGCCTTGCTTGAGATTGAGACATTCCAACAGGCTGAGCTGTTCTCTGTAATGCTGAATGTTCCTATTCACCTCCTCTTTGCATGCAGTCAAATTCATCTGTAGAAAATGAGTGCTATCTACTTGGGTATGAAAGACCCACTAAAGGGGGGTAGTTAGGAAGATTCTAAGGGCCCACGCACTTTGGGGCCCCCCAGAGATCTGATTTATTATTAATAACAGTACTAGCAGTAACCTAATAGAAATTATAATGCATCTAAGAAAGGGTTACAATAAAACAAAATTACAGTTTATTTCTGCATCTCTGTCCAAATGAACCCAACTCCCAATTCATTGCATGTTTCTGTCCTGACAAAGCCTAGAGAGTCGATGCTGAGTGAGATCAGATGGTAAACTGTCAAAGCAGAGATGTCCTCGAGTTCAACAAAAAAATTATAAGTCCTCTAATCAAAAATGAAAAGAGGTTACAGAAAGCAAAGCATGTTTATTCATGGAGCTTCCTTAGTTGTAAACTAGTTAGTTAATTAATGAGGTCTACGTTTACTTCATGCAGCCTCGCCCTCACCCGCTCTTCCCCATGATGTTCCCCCACCTCTTCTCCCAGCTGAAGAAGGAGTTAATTAATCAGTATGTCTCTGAGATCCTGCCTGTAAAAACCAGTCTAAAAGGCATCACAGTTCACTATGATTTCAGTCTCTGATATGGCCTTTCTTAGTCAATATTAAATATATCAGTTATATTTTCACGTAATGTTTTATACATTATGTAGAATGATTTTATTTTAGCATTTAAGTCACTAGTAGGTTAAATAAAAGACCATTTTCTAATTTATGTTGTGTCTAATTGTTAAAGTCACTGTTGCAGTGTATTGCATATTGTTTATATATTTATGTCTTTAATTTAATGCATGATTAATCTTTGTTTAAGAATGTTGCATTATCTATGAATATTTGATTACTGTGCTGTATTTTTCTATTACATTTACATTTGAACAATGAACCATCTGCTAGCTACAGCCATGGCTGACTAAATACTGATATCTAGTGGTCAAAAGCAATAATATAGTTAATATGTCAGTATTATTAAATTGCAGACAAAGATTTTGAATAGCTAGGGTGGCTTGGTGTGGAATGGGTGTGGTGGGGGGCCCAACCTCATGATAGGGCTCAAAATTGCTAGCAGTGCCCCTGCGTGGGAGAACTATGGGAACATGGAGAAACTTTTCATTATGGCTAGACTAGGATTTTGTGCTTTTAGTTTAGATTGTTAGATACTCAGAGGTATTGCTTTTCCTAAAGCTTCACTGCTTTACATGTATGCGTGTATGTTTACATTTATGTATACAGTAGTTATATCTATCATCTAAAACTGAGCCTGGATCACATATATCCACTCATACAGTTCCTACTTATACAGTACATACACATGCAGTGTGATTTCTGAAAGTTGGGCATTGAACTCTTAAACACAGGTACAAATACTTTTTCCTGTGATTCATTCTACACTCTCTGATGGGACTTTTAAAGGTTCTGTGAAGAACCCTACAAAATTGTTTCCTAATCAGAAAAGAAATAGAACAAGAAACAATTTTATAGGTCTAATTATTGCATTAACCCTTAAAGAACCCATTTATTCTACACAAAAACTATAGTAAACCATGACCTTGTTTATAAAGGCTGCTATGAAAAAAAAGATAAAGATAAAATCTTAAACAGCGTAAAAAAGAAAACTAGTAAGTATATTGTACATATCTAGCTATCTTGTCCATACCTGCTTATTCCGGGACTACCCAGGTCACAGGGATCAGCTGGGGCCTATCCCAGGCATCTACAGGCAAAGGCAGGATACACCCTGGACAGGTTGCCAGTCCATCGCAGGGCCACATTCACACACACATTCTCTCTCACACTCACACCTATGGGCAATTTAGAGACACCAATCAACCTACGGTGCATGTCTTTGGACCGGAGGACCCCGGAGGAAACCCTCGAGGCACAGGGAGCACATGCAATCTCCACACACACACACACACACACACACGTGCTAACCACCAAGCCACCGTGCCCCCCATATTGTACGTATATTTATAACATTTATTACCTAATGGATGTCTGGAAATAAAACAGATTTTAGCTAAAATACAAATATATATTTACTTGTTGCAATGCCAGCAAATTTCCACTAGATGTCATAAATTAACCGCTATTTTATCCTTTTCCCGTCATGCGCTCTGAGCGCCGTCTTCCCCACAGTTTCACATGTTGCTCCTGGCTTGATCAGTGATTATCATACTTTTACCTGAAGATTTCCTTAAAGGATTCAGTCCCATCTCTGGTCTAATCAGTCTGCTCGATCAGAGGTGTTAGTCCTGTTAGAGCAATACTGGATAAAATGTTATGGGAATGAACCCGTCTGTAGGGTTGGTGTTCAGCGATTTATATATAATAACGGCATAAAAATGGATTCACACAACAAGTAACTATTTGTATAGCTTTGGAGCCATGGATTGTGATAGATGACCTGTCCTGTCTCATCTATTATATAATAAAACTATAATAAAATAAATAAATAAATAAAACATTTTATTAGTAGTAGTATTATTCTAGTATTTATATCATTTGTGTTATAATTTTGATTTCTGTAACATTTATGATAGAATCCATGTGTCTTTTTTCTCCACAGAGACAGCCAAGTGCCTTCTGGATAAATTCAATTCACATAAACCCACTGAATTCTTACTAGTTGCTAGCAAATTGTATGGTGGTTGCAGGACTGCACCTTGGTAAAAGCCCACAAGGCTTACACAATCACACTTTCCCACTTCTGATGAATGAGTGGTTGTTCCTGTGACACACCTGAGCTCTTTCTGTGATGAGGCAGTGTGTAATACCCCAGGAATGTGCTATAAATACACATTCCATAGCAAACACACCCCCACAACACACAGCATGCTGAACCATGACTAACAATATCTATGCAGCATCACTTATTCATAAATTTTTTAATACCACAGAAGTCTTGTTTATTTGAAGCAATAGAGTGAGATTTGTAGGTGTGAAAGAATGTTTTATATCACTTTCTAACATAAAGAATGAATGTACAGAAAAATATCAGCTGCCATTCCTATGAAATCCCTCTGACCTAACAAACAATGGCACTTTTTAAGGAAAGGTTGACTCCATGAAGTATTCACTCATTTGTGTCCATGTATGAAACATTCAGTATCACTTTCTTTCCTCTCCCAACATTTATCCTCTTACTGGTGTTGTCATGGTGATGAAGGGACTATACTGGGTAAAAATGAGCAGATGTAGACCACATTTAGCAGGAGGATATGGCATACTGTTGAAATGGTAGCGAGTGCAACACTGAGTGGATTTTGTCATGCCAAACGCTTATACTTGTGCTTTTTTAAAGACCATAATAAAACTGTACAACAACATAATGTAATTTAAAGACTCTAGTATCCCAGTAGTCTAATCCAGCCATCATCATATCATATGAATCACACTGAATATCAGAATTACTCATGATTTCACATACCAGGGAGAACCTCAGATACACAGTTAGGTCAAGAACATGAAAGGGCAGTTCTGGGAATAAAAAGCACATCTTGATCTAATTTTCAAAATTTCATACACACCTCAACTCAGACAAAGAGGTTCTTCAGTCCTCTGTACCTGAATATCTGAAACATAAATTTAGGATCACAATTAGTCACATTAAAGGAATACATACATACATATATATTTTGTTTATACTTTTTTTTTTTATTTTAGCTCTAGGATCTAGGATTTCTTTGTAACGGTAAGCTTCAAAGTTGGTCCAGGAGCCTGAGAAACATAGCCGAGGACATTTTCTGTGAAAAGTTCAGAATGGCTCTAATGAATAGGCAAAACATTATATATACTATATATACAAACAAGTATACATGTAATTAAGTAGATAATGCCATAGAATGAGCGGTACTGTATCCGGCTGTTAGAGAAACCCTGCTTTACACACTCTCATTTGCACGTTTGCAGTACATTCAGATGGGCGGCCGCTGGGAGATGCTGTGCCTGCGTCACAGAACGACGTGGCCAGGGGGTGTAGCCCCGCCCATCATTGCAAACTCTTCTCTTTACTGGCATCGCGGCGTGTCAATCACTCTCTGAACGTTTAGACCCACCTGATTGTGGACTGCTCTTTTTGAAAGTAGGCACTCAACGGACATGACATCCTTACGAATGTGTAGGTGATCCACTGGAGCGAAACTCATGAGAAGAAGGGAAATATACGTCCGCTCTATTCCGACCTGCTTCTTAGTGTGGGGAAATTGCGATAGTTCCCTAACTCTATCGCGTTTTCCATCTTTTACATGTTTTATACAAAGTAGCAAAATAGTAGCCTTCAATACTCTACTTTTCCTCTTTCATTCTCCGTGTTTTCTTTCTTACCTGAGAATCGTTAAAGCCTCACATCCGACACGCAGATGAGTTGACTTTTCGTCTTTGCCGGAAATCGGAACTGAAACACGCTTCTGCTTGGGTCCAAGTGGGTAAGTGACCTGTTTGCCGCTACATTACGCTTTATCATGTGCACCGCATGTGTACCTTGCAATCCAAGAGCATGTTTTTACCTGGCTAGTCCTGCCATGCAGTCTTAATCCTGAGTCCCTGTGACAACGTGGAGAAGATGAAGCTATCCAAAACACAGTTCACTCTCGGGTAAAAAAAAAAAAAAAAAAAAGTTTATTAAGGCTTCTTTAGACAGCTAAAGTCTGAACTTTCTCTAAAAAGTGTCTCAGCTTAGAATTGTTTGTCCCCAGAATGTTCTCGGAACATTGTTCTTCGATATAATATAACGTTTGCGTGAGTGTTATGGTTCATACAACTTTGAAATAATAAACTCTCTCGGGAACCCCACCGTTACCCCTGGAGTGTTCTCTTAACGTTCAGGAACGTTCTCTGAACCATCCTTCTACAAACTTGTTACTACGTTGATATAAACACGGCAGGTTCCCATTACATTTTCTATATAATTCTAAAGCAACCATACTATTATAGCAAAAAATATTTAGAATCATGGCACAATGGGTAGCATTAGCACTTAACAGTTCCAGTGCCCTGGGTTCGTACCTCTGTTTGCGTTACAGCGTGTGTCAAGTTTTGCATGAACAAAAACATGCATCGAAGTGGACTGGTTACACGAAATTGATTCTAGTTGTGAGTGTGTGTGAGATCATGATGACTACAATGGATTGGAGCATACCATCCAGGGTGAATTCTCCAGCCTTCCACCTATACTGTAAAACACTATAGCCCCATTAATTCACGTGTACTTAAGAAACGTCTCTTTAACTAAGGTTGACATGGTAAGTTTTGGATATTGATCTCAAGTTTATAACTTTCAGGAAAACGTCCAGGAAAAGAAACAAATTGGAGCTAAATGGTAATGTTACGGGAACCATCTTGCTTGGTTGCATGGAATAATTTGTGGTTTCCCAAAGAGACAATCTTTAATGTTTTTTCTAAGAGTATATTCATGAATGAAATCATTTTATAGTGTGATCAAACCTAACCTTGTCAAATGGTGAGACATTTCAGACCAGACTGTATGACAGTATAAAAGCTCCGATGACACAGCGTGACACTTGATGACAATCCTTGCACTCATGATAAAAATGAACAAGGGCTCTGTTCAGAATTTTGCACTGCGTCACATAAAGATGCATAAACCTCCATTCCCAGCCACTGATGGAGAGTTTTGTTGCTGTGTATCCACTTGGGCTTCCTGTCTGTTCAGGGCTAGACTTGCAAGCCACTCCTCTAAAGTGGTAGCTCAGTGGATAAGGTCCAACACCTTATCTATTGATCGGAAGGTTGTGAGTTTGAATCCCAGTTGCTCATCTGTATAAATGAGATAAATGTAAGTTGTTCTGCCAAATGCCATTAATAATGAAATGAAATGTTTTTTCCTTGTAGCCCATCAGCAAACATGTGGGATTAGTACTTCACGTAGAGCTCTTGAACACCTTTTAAATAGGGTATTTTGTGAACGTATTTTTAGTCAGTTGACCATATTTTCCTCAAAAAGACTAACTGTATGGCAATATACAAGAGTTTGTTTTTCCATTACAAAACAGCACAACGAATTGTGTTTAGGTGGATATACGGAGAGCCGATCAGAACTTTGAGATTGATATTTGGTCTATTTTGAGCTTGTAGCTAAAGAAGTACACAAAAGAAAATAGAATAGGGCTTGAGACCAACCCTCTTTCAATAAAGTATCTGCTAATAGGAAAAAATGTAAACAGTGTGTGCCACCAACATACATGCATGTCTTTTCAGAACATTACTTACATTATTTATGTTACGCGGAGCATTCAGATGGTTTAACCTGGGCCTCGTGTGTTTATAAATGAGTGACCGAAAAGCACTCGTTTTCATGATCATTTCATATCTTTGATGATTTTATATAGTATATAATATTTAATATTTAAATGAATTCTAGGCCGATTGCTCATCTTTAAAAAGGTGAGAAAAGTAAAGCAGGTGTCAGATTCACATAGTTACTCATACTTTAGTTTGTAAATAATTCATATTATTATTTTCTCACAAGGTGCCAGCTGAGCTTAGATAAGTTTGGCTAGATCAGCGAATGTAGTCATCAGTCATTAAATATTTAGAGGGTGTACAGATCATCCTTATACACACATATACACACACATATATTATTGCAGTATATCTAAGAACAGAGATTACACTGTGAACAGCAGGAGAATAGGATGTTTTGCCGTTGTGAGTCAGTAGCTGGAACACAGACGTCAATTTCAGATCCAGCCCAGAAATCAGGGAAATGACCAAACAGTGAGCTAGACTCTATGTCCATGACCTGTTATACACCTCTTGATGAAATAGCTGCATTAATGTTTCAGTTGGGACTCGGGTAATCACTTCTGACAGTGTATTAAATGACAAGTGCAGAGAAGGTCAAGGAATCATTTACACCCCTGTAGCCTTTCTCATTGAAATGATTTTTAGATGTCCTTGGCTGCAGTGCATGTTCTTGTCCCATATGATGTCCAGTGATGCACACATTTTGGAGTCTTATTGCACTTAGTGCTCTGGCACAGTGCAATTCATAATACTGTTTGCATTCCAGTAGATTAAGTATGTATCACAATATACTGTATATCTAGGAAAATATTCTTTAATATTTCTCTGTCACCATGGTAGCAGACTGCACAATGCATGTGCAGTAGAATCGCATGCCAAGAAAAAAAAGATCTCACTGAAATACCTTCACCGTTATTATGGGTACAGCTTTATTATAGTACATCAATCAACAGAACAATTAACCACTGTTATGGAAATCATGTAGGCCTATTTATTTTGTATATTGTATCGGACACGTTGCCTGTTATCTCAATTTGTAACACTCGGTGTAGGAGTTGGGAGGAAGATCCTTTTTCTTTTTTCTTTTTTTTTTACAGAATGTGTTTGTGTGAGAGCTGGACAGTCATGGCAAAAAAGCAGCGAGGCACAATATTATAAGTATAAAATACTGAAAGTGTCTGATCATATCATGGGTTTTATTTTATTACGTTACGCCAGCAAGCCAGATATCACTGAAACGTACTGATGTTTACAGCATTTCCAGAAGCGTGTACAGTATCAGTGATGTAATGCTAATAACAGTACATTAATATTTTATCATCCAGGTTACACTGTTTGAGCATTGATCTAATGAAAATGTTGGAGGTGCTAGAACGAGTATGGCATCTAGAAATAGCTCTGAGAAATAACTAAATCTTCTGGATAATGTGTTTTTATGCTTTAAGGTGAAGAGAATCTAAGTTTCTAAGGTTTTTCTGAAGCACATTATACACTGTACTATATGAGAGTTGGAGAATAGTTTTATGGACACCTGACCAACACACCCATATGTGGGTCTTCTGCAATTTGTTGCTATAACGTTGGGAACATGCAGGATGTCTCTGCTCAAAGTGGACATGGTTTGTCATGGTTGATGTGGAAGAACTTCCAGTGTCCTGCACTCTATTTGACATCTTTGGGATGAACTGGAACGCAGACTGCACCCTAGATCTCGTCACCTGACATCAGTGCCTGACCTGAATAATGCTCTGGATGCTGAATGAGCACAAATCCCCACAGACACACTCCAGAATGTAGTGAAAAACTACAGAAGAGCGGAAGGCTTCAGGCTTGAGATGTTCAACAGGCACATATACAGTAGATTTGGTCATCAGGTGTACACAAACCTTTGGCCAGATTCCGTATGCATAAATGGGTTTGTTTAAACGATTAACGTAATTTTTTCACTTTCTTATTTAGGATGCTTTCTAATTTCTGATCTATTGCTTACTTTAATGTTTAATTTTATGGTAAAAAAAATTAATAGAGACCTTTATTGCTATGAGAATCTATTGGTTCAACTTACTGGGTAAAAAAATGATCTGCTTTGGTTTATTTAGAAGAGTGTGTTAGAAATACAGTTGTATATGTATTTATGTCTGTCGTTACACACTCCTGGTCTTAAATAAAGTAGATGAATACCTGTTCATTGTGTTTTTGGAGGTACAATTTGGAAAGATATTAAGCCTCAGTTTTAAGTGCTGAGTAATTACACATTAATAATTACACACATTCTGTGGTTCAGCTCTGCTTTAGAGATACATCGTGTAGTCTTGTCTGAAGTGCTAAGCATCACATTATGCAAAGTGGTCAGTCAAAGATACAGCCAGCCGTCTCACCTTTTCACACTCCACTGCGAATACGAGTCTAAAATATGAGAAGAATGAAATAGAGCCTGCAATCCTGAGCCAGTATTTTAGTACATCCCACCTAATGTGTATGCAGTTTGTATAGAATTTTTCTGTAGCTCGTCTTTCTTTATTGCTAGTTCCAGTTTGTAATTGTAACTGTTAACGAGTGTGTATGTACACAATATTCCAGCCTTAGCCTTGACTCCAATTAGTCATGGATTAGGTTGAAATCCAGGACCTGACTTACGGGTTGCTCCATTGATTAAAGCTAGGCATATGGATATAAATCATCTACCTGTGACATGTTAACCTGATAAGTTATATGTAATGTTGAAGATTCTGAAAGCTGCCTATAAATACATTTACCACAGCACTGTGAAATTCTTAAATCTGCTGGGTCAGAAGGTTTTAATAAATTTTCTACTGCCAGCTACATTCAAACTGCAGATTTATATTAATGGTCTTTGTCTAAGAAGCTGGGATATGCAACCAGAACAAATTCACTGTAGTCACTGTACTGTACCTTTTTCCTTCTAGTAACAGCTAATTCACAGGGATGAGTATGGCTCAAAGTTATGTTGATAGGGTGAAGTTTTCTCTCAGGAGACGTTCATTTAGCATTTTTCGGTAGGAGTCTTTAATGAATGTCACTTTGAATGGAATCGGAGGTGACGTTTTCTAACGTGAGAAAGCGAAGAAATTTACTTTCCAAAACAAGTTGTGTTAGATTCAAGAGAAAAAACAAGAGATGCTGAGGAAACAACTGCCAATGGCTGCCATAACACAAGTAAAAACACGTTTCTGCATCCTGTTCATGGACATTCCATAAACTTGAACTGAATTCCATACAACAGTGTTGTTATTGGAAATCATCAAGAGTCTTGTCTCACCAGCAGAAAGAATTCCACTACCAGCTCTTGTGGTCTAACATTTTTGGCACTGACACCACTTAGTGATATCTAGGTGTTGTTAGATAACCGACCCTGGGAATGTGTTCTGTGTTTTATTATCACTGTAGCTCATTCCCCTGAATTCCTCTGTACTGGTGTGAACATGTGGCTGTCTGTATGAAGGGTTGGGCAGAAGAAACAAGTCGAATTCAGTGAGCAGATGTCGAGCTCATTCCCTCACGGTGGGTGGTGTCTCCGTCTGTCAGCCACGTCCACATAAGAGGAGGTTTTGCCATATAAGCAACATAGTGAGATTTTAGCTGTATGACATGATTGCAGTTCTTATTTCCTTTTTTGTTTGTTTTAGTCTGCTTTGTCTCGTATGTGTGTTAGATGTGAGGTCTGATGGGAGGTCACTATTCATAATGCTCTGTTCCTCTTACTTTGAATACAATAAATGAAATTTCTTTATTGAGCAAATAAATATGAATAGCCATTAGAGAAGAAAGCATATTTTGGTTAGAGGTGTTATTTCTATTGTTTCTGCCTTTCTTCCTGTATGTAAAACACATAAACTACAGGCTCGGGTTCCAGGTATGAGGCATGACATCATGTTCTGTTCAGCTTCACTGATTCCCAAAACAAAGCCTCGAAAGGAAAATAAAATCTCATGTGTCAAATGACAGGCTCTTCTGCCTGGCTGTGTTCTGGCTTCACCTTAATGTCAGCCTCAGTGTGTCATTGATGCATCTGCACTCTGAGTTCAGCAGTCATATCATCCACATTCAGATAATAATGTTGCAGATGTGATACCCGGATTATGTCTGCTCTGTGTCTGTGTGCTGTCTCATATATATATATATATATATATATCTATATATATATATATATAGATAGATAGATAGATAGATAGATAGATAGAGAGAGAGAGAGAGAGAGAGAGAGAGAGAGAGAGAGAGAG
>JAOTRN010000046.1:20910053-20939154 GCA_028566695.1 Bagroides melapterus | reverse complement strand
TTAACAGATAGGGATTCTCTGAAAATACAATTTTAATGGCTGTTTTTCAACTGTTAAAATACAGGTCTGGGCATAGTGAAATATATATATATATATATATATATATATATATATATATATGTGTGTGTGTGTGCAACACCTACAGATGAACTAGCACAAAGACAAGGGAGACACGTTTCATTGTGAAGAACTGCAGCGTTGCACAACTTTGGGATTTCATCACCTTACAATTATGCACAAGTCTGTTTAATTTGTCAGCTGGTAATGAGGTGCACTGGAACAGGAAAGCATTAAACAGTGTGCAGTGCTGCAGTCCTGCCATTCAGTTTCAGAGATATATTAAAAAATAAATAAATAAATCAGACAAGCAGGGGCTCAACCGACAGAATTTTTTTTATGTGAACAAAGAGCAGAGTTTCAGCAATGTTTTGAAATGTAAAATCATATCAATCAAATTTTATTGAGTTACACCATTCTATAGAAAACTTTCATTTCAAAACTGCAGAATTGGCACAAGCAACAATTAACTGCTGTGTTAAAACCACTGCTGTATAGTAAACTGTTTATTTTGTCAGGCTAAAAGCTTTCATGGGCCATAAACTGAGCAGAAATGACTTTAATCCTGAAATGAATATTTTCGCGATAGAAACAGACATATAAACTGAGCTGTTCCATTTGCACCGTCAGTCATGAAACAAGTCGTGCTCTTAGACCTTATACAGCCACAACACTATCCTGCGCTACTGGAAAAAATAATGAATTGTTCTTTACATGTCTGATTTCTAGTTAGTGAAGCTTTCAGCTCCAAAGTATCCTCTATATTTCTCTCTGTTTTATTTGTCAGTGCAATAAAAATGTAACTTTTAATTTAATTTTTGTGCTTGTTGGGCTACTGAATTAAAACAACTAACAAAAAGAGAACCGCCGTAAATCACACGTTCTTACTGTGCAGTGTTTTCAGTGAAGGGAAAAAAATGAACACTTTTTTTTTTTTAACACATTATTACTGCGACAGTAAAGATAAAAGGCATAGGTTCAAAATATAGTACACAAATATATGGGCAAGTCATAGTGTTTATAGAAAAAACAAACAAAAACAAACAAATAGAATTTAGCTGATAAACCCATACCCTTGTGTCCCAAAATCCATATTTACTAGGAACATTTGTCACTACTGATAATTTTGCACAATGTTGCAAAGGCATTGAGATGAATACTGTGGGTTTTTTTTTTTTAGCATAGACATTTTTGACAACGACCCAACATGAAAACGTATGAACAGACACTCCACAGTGTTGAGCTGAATTTCTACTACGTTTACTGCTACATTTGCAGCAAAACATAAAGTGGTGTTACATCTTAGATTTAAAAAAAAAAAAAAAAAAAGTTGGTAAAATTTTTTCCGCACCTCTTTTCTCCATCAATAAAAGACTTAGCACAATGATATTTCAGTAATGTAATGAGTTTCAGTGTAGCAGTACCATGAAAACTGCTGAGCAAATTTACTAAAATGTAGAAAACTAGCATTAAAGAGATCAAAAAGATGAATTGGCAGCTGAAACGCTCCACAAGAAAAGTGTAATCGCAGCTCACAGCAATGACGTCTGCTTCAGCTTCTCACTGCTGAACAAAACTACTTCCATTACCCTGTAAGTACATTGTACAGTAACACAAGGAACAGTTATGCCTCAAGATGTGCTTGCTGGTAGATTAATAATAAAAAAAAAAAAAGTCAATAAATAAGTACACTTCCCTTTCTTTTCTCATGGATGGTGTAGCTTTTGCATAGCAGGTTTGGACCTCAGAGTCAGGCTGAGACACACTGACTGCTGACAGTCCTGCCGTGGTCCATGACACCAGCAATGAAGTTTTGGATGGTGGTGGCGATGGAGGTGGAGGTGGTGGTGCTAAAGAGGATGAGGACGGATGGATCAGTAAACCCAGTTAACCGGTACCCACTGAGGCTCTGTGCACAGATGCTCTACAGCCTCCTGAAGTTTCTCAAAGGCCTTATCCAGATTATCATTCACTATTGTCAAGTCAAAGTAATGGCTATATGCACGTTTGATCCTGGCACTCTCGTCTACTGTTTTCTTTAAGTCCGTTTCCTGAGAGAGAGAGAGAGAGAGAGAGAGAGAGAGAGAGAGAGAGAGAGAGAGAGAGAGAGAGAGAGATATTTTGAAATATAGTTCAAAACATACTAACCTTTAATGTCAGAACATTACCGTTTAGAGACTGACCGTTAGCAGTTTGGTGGTGATTCCTGCATCTACCACAGCTTTGTGCATGGCTCGTAGTGTGTCCAGCTCAGGAGCAGCGATGAAAACCACAAAAGGCATGAACTCTGCTGTTCTCAACACCTTCAGTGCCTGGTGATGACATTAACTATTCAGGTATTCAGGTAGTGATATATTATCTGTCATAAAACCTGATATATCCATTTAAATACTAATAAGCATATAATCTACTCCAGTGACCCGCTGATCTTATTTCATAAGGATGGTCACTAAAACCTTTTTAGTCTAAATGACATTTTAATGGTGGGATTACTTTCTCATTTATCTGGCCAGTGAAGTTTTCTTACCACTGGTAGGTTTGGCTATTCAAGGTGAATAAAAATCCATACAAATCATAACCACATCTTTGCACAGAAATAATGAAGAAGGCCCTGAAGCACACAGTGATCAGAATCCCAGATTGTTTCTTATTCATTAGATATGTTCACTACATAGGGTGTAATTTTAGTACATACAAAGAACACCATTGCGGATTAATGTCCAACTTGTCATACATGGGGAAAACCTGACTTCCGATCCAAGTCGGACACTGCCAAAGTTCTCTTCCCCACATCTGAGGTCACAGCAGTCAAAACTGAAATAAATTTCCCTTTAAATATTTTTTTTCTAGCTTTCTAGATGTACAGCTTTTATTTTAAAAAACACACAAATATGACCTAGTCATGCAAATATGACCTTGCACTTAGCATCAGATCCAAGCAGAAGAATATGTTTAGATCAGAGCTCTGGCAATTCGATGTAGAACGCTCAGAGTGAAACAGAATGCAGCTGAAGTAAGATATACTTACATCGTGGCACATGCTTTGTTCATAAGATTTGGTGTAGTAATTAAAAGAATTACTTCTGTAATATTTAAAAAAAACAAAATATGCTACAGAGGACATGCATTCTTTCAGAGGATCCTTCACAAATGAATCCTGTGTCACTATTAAAATGGGTCACGTGATGAAAATGCCATTATGGTTTTCCAAAGTGAAGAACAATATCTCTCTCCTGTGTGATCCGTGGTCAGAACAGTCAATTAGTTTGTCTAAACGTTGCTGGGTTGTGGGGATTGTTGTGTGTACTATGCAAATTGTGCAGTGGCATCATGCAAGATTTGCATAGTACACACAAGAATGCTATCAGAACAAAGTGTACTGCATGAAATATGCCAGAGACAGTAGAAAAGTATGTTCCATGTCCTTCCTACTGTGTCTGGGATATATCTCTGCTTTCATGCAGTAAACATTATTCTGACAGCATTAACTATTGCTCTAGGGATAAAATGATAATGTCAATAAACATAATATATCTAAAAATCCACACATCTGTTGCTACTGCAAAAACATTCAGTTACCTGTGGATTGACGTCCAGGATGCAGGTACGCCCGGCATTTACCACCTCGTGAATCGAGTCGATTTTGGTGCCATACATATTCCCATCATACTCTCCATGCTCGAGGTAACGGCCTGCTTTAATGTCCATCTCCATGTCTGCTCTCGACACAAAGCAGTAAGACTGTCCATCTTTCTCTTCTTCACGTGGCCGCCGAGACGTGACTGTTGGTACAGAGAGAAACAACTGGATCTGTATTTCTCCACAATGTCATATCTCCCAACATATTGTTAAAAATACTAAATTGAGCGATGAGAAAGACATGCACTTCAGGAGCAGTTATAGAACCTACAGGGTACGGTGGTGCCAAAGAGCAGTGGGTTTAACACAATCAGCCTGTTCTTCAGGCTTCTGCGGCCCACACCCTGAGCACCGATCAGGATGAGTGTCTTTCTTTGGAATGGAGGCATCCTAGCTACCTCCTCATAAATCTGCAGCTCATGACGATCAAATTCTAATAGAGACAGAAAATGAAAGGAGATGACAGGAACAGGGGAAGAAAATATTAGAGATGTCTGTGTCACATTTCTTATAATCACCCCTACACACAATATACGTTAAAACACCCTTCTGTTGTTCCAACCTGCATTCTTTGCTGTTAAGTACATCATTTTCTTTTTCTTCCTTTTTCCAGTTATTGTTCCACAAAGAATTCCTGGAATTTTGGAAAAGGGAAGTCACACTGTGGTGAGGGGGGGCATGACTAATTTTAAATTCATACTCATCGTGTCTAATAATGGCATTGAAAGAAATATCATATTAATATCTCTGACTTTGTTTATTTAAAAAAAAAAAAAAAAAAAAAAAAACCTTCCTAACATACCTGAGCTTTCCAAGTCTCTCCGTACAAACGCTTTCCTCTTCTCTTCCAAGTACTGGCTTGGGATGAGTCCAGTTCGGCCTCCGACTACACTACATGCCTGAGAGACACAAAAATGGTAACCACAAAGAGCCTGTGAGTTCTTACACACCTCAATGGCTTGCCTCTAATTAGCTTTAATGCAACTCTACATTAACGGTATTAAACTATATACGAAGCTACATGCTTAACTGGCATGACAGCTCAGAAACATTCAGGTGTGCTACAGACCTGCCACCAGTTGGGGTCCTCTCGGTTCACTATGTGCAAGATTTCCCCTTTGGAAAAAGCCAGCCCTGCTTCTTTACAGGGAATGAGGTTGTCTGTTTCAGGGTTGTACTTGAAATGAGGTCGCAAATACACCTAAAAACAGAAAGTGCTTTTTTTTAAAGTGAATGTTAAATGAAAGCAGTATCTGTCTAATTTTAGAGAAAACTGTAGGAGGGGAAAATGCAAGTGTATGAAGTAGGTACGATTCAAAAGTAATTAAAAAAAAATGAAATTAAAAGTGATCAAGAGAGAAGGAGGACAGGGCAATCTTCGGCTTGGACATGCAAATGGCTGACATGCTGCCTGTATTCACGCTGCAGATGGTGTGTTTGCATGTCTAATTGTGTACTCTCAGTCTATTTGCATGTGTCAGGAGAAACAAATGGCATCTGATTTTTTTTTTTCCCTCCAAATGATTTGGTGGAAATAAATAATTGTGTTTGCTGTCTGATATCTACATCTTCAGCTTTGAATAGGTTAAAGGAGCTAACAAGGAATAATTCTTCTTTTGCACAATTCAATGTTAATCTGAACAATAAGTCCTATCTTTTAATGTGGAAGGCCAATTTTGATCAGTATATATAAAAAAAAAAATCTATAAAATATCCCATATCGTCCCATTTTGAAAGAAAGTACTATTTTGTAGCTATAAAATGTTTGAAGTATAGGGGGGTCAGCCTAAGTGCAAAACAAAAAAAAAGCAAAAGAAGGAAATGCCAAACAACAAACATGTCTAAAATGACTACATTTAGAGTAAGGGGAAATTTATGAAGATTTGATTTTTTTTTTTCTTTTTGGTCCAAGTAATTGCAAACTGTGTACATCAAGCATTTCAGTAACTTCACCAATGAAGTCGTTAACTTAATAAACCGACCGTCAATCCTCTTCAAATGAGAAGATCTGAAATATTCGCATGAGATATTATTAATTTTACATAGATAAGAGATTAACATACTGTATTTCATGAGTAATAAACCTCAATCTAGGCTCTTCGTTTGTCTTTCATGTAGCTCTATGCTTAAGGACAAGGAGGAAATGTCAACAAGCATATAGTATGTTTTTACAAGAAATATTTAGATGCCTTTTAACCTTAATCCCTGTTGTGTGTAATGTCAACATGCAAGCGATACCTGTTCTCAGAGTTCGGTAAAACAGAGCAAAGTTCACAAGTGTGTGAGAAACAGCTCTTATTATATTACATGTCTGCATCATATGAGGTGGCTAATAGACCCTTATCACTAAACGTAAAAACACTTCACTCCGTTTTCACTTCAAGAAAGCCACAAAGACTGAGCTAACCTATTTCTATCACATCCTAGACCTCCTTAATGTGTGTGTGTGTGTGTGAGCACCCATGTTCCTCTCTCCAAGTCTGTCCTCCCATCTGCCCTAGATAGCACAGAGTATGTTATTAATAGGAATAGGCAGGTTCAGTTTCAGCAGAGTGGCATTCTTCCGAGTCAGCCGCAGGGCAACTCTCTCCTCCTTATGTGTGTGACGGGTAAAATCAGACTTCTACTCCTCTATTGCACCAGTTAACAGACGATTAAAATGACCGCAGCCAAACACCATTGTGTGTCTGGATTTACAAAAAAAAATAAATAAATAAAAAGACCTATATAGCTAAGCACAGTTGATAGAAAACTATTTCCTTGTACTGAAACCCTTTGAAATATAATAACTGGCACAAAAGCTAATTTGGTTCCAAAGTTGTCTCATTTGCTCGGTTTTATCATTTTAGACATCATTTCCAATTCTAGCTACTCCGACTGGATATTTGCCTACAGTCTGACAGGCTCATGAAGCTCAGATTACGACATAGTTTAAATAAAGTGTAGTATACAAGTTTGCCGTTTTCTTTCACCCACCTGTGGAGGTGTGGGTGTATCTCTGTAGCTGGGCAGGATTTTGAGGGTGACGCTTCCGTTGATGTCTTTCAACATCTCCTGCAATGCAGTAGGGTCACCTCCAACCTCCTGGCCATTCAGTTCCCGGATGACGTCGCCCACATGCAGCATGCCCTGCTTGTCAATCATGCTGCCATGAAGAATGCGTGCGATCACAAGCTCGCCATTCTCAACTCGGAATGTCACACCCTAAAACAGACCGCACACTTTGAATCTTTTAGACTTTGCATGCACACAGAGAAACAAGTATTTCACCTCATTAATTCTGTGATAACAGCTTTCACTGCCCACAGCTCATAAATGCCACTACTCCCAGGCAGCCTTACTTTTACTAGGTGTTAAGACCTCTCAATTCTATCTAATTTTTTTTAAATCCAAATGTTCTGGCGCAAGGGGTACACCATAAGCCATTTTGTAATTAGACACCATTTTGATTCTCAGAAATCTAAACCAAACTATTCGCACCCAGCAAAGATCACTAGGATATTGATCAGTGGACAACTTTCACTCACACATATCAGTACACATCCAGAATAAATATTAAATGAACAATAAACAAGGATAATCAACAAAGTCATTACTACTTATATACACTCACTGCCCACTTTATTGGGAATACTATGTACGATTATTAGGATATAGGATTATCCGTTTTGCTCCCAGAACAGCCTCAGATCTTCGTGACAAGGATTAAACAAAGTGTTAGAGACATTCCTTTGTCACGGTGGTTCATTACTTGCAGATTTGATGACAACTTCCTGTTCTACCACATCCCAGAGGTGCACTTCTGATTCAGATCTGTTGACTGGGAAGGCCACTGAATACCAATGAACTCACTGGCATGTTCATGAAACCAGTTTGAAATGACGTTTACTTTGTGACCTGGTGCATTATCATGCTGGGTGTAGTCATTAGAAGATGGGAAATTTATAGCCATAATGGCCCAATGTGTGCCAAGAAAGCATTCTCCACACCATTACACCACCTGCACCAGCCTGAACTGGTGCCACAAGGCAATCTGGAGTAATGCAGACACCAAATTCTGATTGTTGTGCCTAAAAATCCCAGGAGATCAGTTTCTGAAAATACTCATCATTTGGCACCAAAAATAAAAAACCCAGTCTGCTGTTTGATGTGAATATTAAATGAGAAATGATTTTATAAATGATGCTGCTGCCATATGATTGGCCAAGTCGTCCTATAGTCAGCAAGTTTATAGTATTTTATTGTATCTTCTAGCCTAAGTACATTTTTATAATTAGCATTATTAAAGACATATTTTCAACAATAAAGCAAATTCTACATTGTAGTCTAGATAACACAAAATGTGTTTCAGGTAAACATTTATTCAAGTTCTGACTGAAAAGAGAACATTAACTCCCTCACCAGTGGCTCTCCTGCCTTCTTCTGGATGCTGATCATACGCACAGTGTCCACTGGCATAAGAGAGGTGTTGCTCATGGTAGTGTTGTTTTCCGCAGATGGAAGGTTTTCAAAAGATTTAGCAGCCACCTGATCATGAGTTTCTATTAAGGACTGAAAAAAAAAAAAGAGTAAACAAACTAAATTAAATACATACAGCCTTATGGAGACATCCTAGCCCATAAGAGCAGGCCACAGGTACTACCCTCTTATAAACCTCCTATGGAAAACAAATATTAAACCTAGCAATTAACTACTAAATTAAATAAAGTTTCTCTGACCAGGGAAATCATTTTCATTTGCCCACATTGTCAGCTGCATGTTAAACACGTTTTTCCAGTCCACATGAATTAGTGAAGATCAAGTGTCATAACACCAGCAGCTGGTTTACCTGGAAGTGTGGCTCCTTGAGGATCTTGGAGAGTTCTGCTGCGCTGTCGTTATGCACAGCCAGGCAACTGATGTCAGACAGAATCTCGCTTACCAGCTCCACATTGTTGTTCCGCACTGCCTCAAGCTTCACATCCTCTAGTCTCTCATGAGCCTGAAGGAAGGGACAGACCACAGGGATTACAGACAGAATTCTCCAGGGCCTTTTCCAGGGGAGCACCATGTTGAAAGTTACACTTGGCCTTTTGGTTGCTTCTCTGAATAAATCCCCTCTAGAATCAGTCAATGACACTTGGTTCACTCTATGCAGAGTCATGGCTGTGCCATATTCTTTTACATTTTTGAAGTTCTCCATGTCCAATGTTTGGGATATATTTATAACCAAACCCTGATTGATATTTTCCACAACATTGCCTCAGACTTGTATTGACAGTTCCTTAGTCTTCACAAGTGCGCATATACATGTGCAATAACAACTGATATGATTTTTAGGTCAACTGTTATTACTTGTGAATTTTTGGAAACTATATTGATTCCCCACCCTTTGTTTCCTATTAAAAATAGTAAAGACTTTAACACTATATATAACGCTATACGCAGCTCATAATATTGCACAGGAGTAATTACAGCGTAACCAAGAACTGTAAATAAAAACTACTAAAAATCACTACTTTGTCATTTAAATTTTAAGCAGTACTTTTGCTTTGCACATTTTTGACAACTTTGTTTCCTTCCCATTTAGCTTTATCGTGGAGCTTTATAGAGCTGTTTTTACTTAAAGACGCTAAACAGACAGCTCCACACTGCCTCTCGAAAGTTTTAAGTAAAAACTACTTAGTATATGAACTGACTCATATTTAATATTAAAGATAGACATGTATGAGTGAATCGACGATCAAGAAAGCAAATAAACAGACAAGGTTCTGGGTACCTTGGCCAGAGAGCGTACTATGGGACTCTCCATGATGCCACGGAGGAAGATGAGGTCAATGTCTTTGGCGTCGGTGGAGGGAGGCAGCTCCTTGAGGTTATCCAACACTTTCTGCATAGCTACAGGAGAGATACTGTATTACAGTTTACACGAGACAAAAATGCACCTGTAATGAATTCTATTCCAGTTTCACAGAGAATGTAGCTATACTTCGACTAGGCCAGAATAATACATAATTAATGCATTGTTCCAGTCATATACTGTACATTGAGATCCCATTAACATTATGAGATGATGACAACTTTATAAAAACAAGCACCGCACAATTATACATTAATGTAGTTTTTATTCTGACTGAAGAGCTACAGACATTAAGGCTACAATGAATCAGGGTTGTAATAATGATGTTAATGTGTAATTTCAGTGTTATGTAGATTAACATTGCAGCTCTGCAATCTAGTGTCTATTTAAAAAAAAACAAAAAAAAAACACCACAGGAGTACTAATATAACATTTATTGACATGTTGATTAAAACAACACAATATGGAAAACTTCATTCACATTCTGTACATGCAATTTTGTTGTCATGCCTTGTTAGTGATCTAAAACTTTACAAAATACAGCAGTATAACACCTCAAATGAGTTCAGTCATAAATAGGATTTGAAATGGTGGCTAAAAATACATTTTCCTGCAATCAACCCCTGAGACATGCTTAGTGTCACCAGGACAAGCAGACTTCCTGGTGACTGGGCTGTTTCCATCACCTCAGGCCAAAAAAAACAGTTAAAAACAATTTTTTAAAAAAATGAGTTGTCCAAGCTATCTTGGATTTGACTAAAATGAACTAGTCGTGGGAATGTCATTACACCATGTACACTCTGTTCCCTGTCCCATTTGCACCATTCGTTCATTACCATTCCTTCATTAATATTTTAGAGAAGGATAATTAAGTATAATTAGTGGCCAAAGACATCAATTGTTTATTGATGTGTGGCACTGAAGGAGCACTAGCTACAACAACTGTTAATTATTTATCAATGTTCTTTTAATATTCAACACTATTTTTACATTCAGGTTTCATCCAAAACAGTGGACAAAACAGAAACATAAGTTCAGTATATAAATGTATAAATTTATATTTTATAAATGTATGTTTTAAATATAAATGTGTGTGTGTGTGTGTGTGTGTCTGAATTCTGGAGCTTTTGGTAACAATAACATACTGTACATGCGCATCTCATTCATGGACTATAAGAAAAGTAAATATGATAAAATGTTTCATTTCTTCTTTCAGTTTTTGGATAGTTACATTCCTTAGAGCTCAGGTAGACATTTTTTGTTAGAGCTTCAAAGAAAAATAAGCCAGGCCAGTAGTCAATGTCAATGAGCTCATTAATGAGAGATCTTTGAAATGCCAAAGAGAAATAGATTTCAGGTCAGGAAAGCCTGTAGTTTTCACAACAATATTTAGTAAAAGAGAAAAGGTTAGAATCCAACCATGTGAAAGGGTTTCTCATATCACTACTCATTTTGGACCACAAGCCAGTAAAGAACAAGGCATAGGAGTTAAACTCCACATTAAAGTCAACTATATGTCATGTAGCACCACCGCACCAGCATCAGTACCGAGTGACACAACAAATGGATCAGTACTAATGCATCAAAAGCACTCAAGCCACGACAAACAACTTGAGTGGCTCTGAATGGGTCGATTCATCACGAAGTGACTACATTAGCATACTGCTGACCATTACCATGGTGAGAACACCCACACACAAACGTCTCAAACAGCAAAGCCACAAACTCTTCAACTACAAAACACACTATTCCAGTTCCAGATTTGCTTCTACCACTAGTTTTTCTACAGCGCTTTTTCTTTGCCTTGAACTGACAAGAATTTGACAGAAAGTAAAAATATCATTTGACCCACTCTGCTTCTAAAGTTAGAAATTATCCACATTGCTGCGTGGAAGAGCTGGCATAGAAGTGTGAAGTCTACCGGTTAAAGAAATAAAGAAAAGTTGTAATCTGTAACCTTTTTATTTAAGCCACATGAGCAGTTATTTGATTACTCACAACACAAACGGGACACTTTTTATTTCTGGGAGAGAATTAAAGAAGCACAGGGACGAATTTGAGTTGTAATTAAATCCAGTTTTGGATAAACAGGCCAAAACTTGGTTCCTTCTTTTCAAGAGACTGGTTAAGTAACTGGTTAAGGAGAATGATATGTATTGTTAGTAGATTAAAGTGAATTAATGAATAATGAATGTAAGGAAACACATGACTGTATAACATGTTACATCAATGTACACGGTATATTTTGTATCATGTTAGTTCCATCATACCACATCAGTAAAAACAACAGTCAGATAAATAGTATGAAAAAAGAAATAAATCAAAATAGCTTTGGCTTTATACTAACAACCCTGCCAAGGTGAATCAGAAAACATGTAGAAGACTACATATGTGTGGGAAACCCTTTAAATGGTCAAATCTGAACACAAAATAAAGCTTTGGAAGCTTTCCTGAACAGATGGGTGATTCTCTATTTTGTTCAAACCGTGATGTAATTTGTCTATACAGAAATGTGACTACCGTCTCCTGTGAGATACAGGATACATATAGCTTTTTTCTCTGTTTACCTACTTTCTTTTTCTTGAATTAAAAATATATTTTGTTCTTGTATACTTGACTTTCTTTAGATTTCCATATTGTGATTTAAAGTATTTCAATTCCAGCCTACATAATGGGTGACAGAGAAAAGTTAAGAAATAACAAAAGCTAAAGTGACAGAGCTTGATCTCTTTTTAGAATGTCCTTAATTTTTTATCCGGTCTTTAATTTTATTTTAAAGCAGAACAGGCTCTGCAGCAGTTAAAAACTGTTTTGTTTTGTTTTTTAAAGCTATAAAACATTTGAAATCCCTTGCGAGTGCAGCACTCAAGTTTCACTGTGTACATATCTATAAGAACACAAAAATGCTGGTCTGTACAAAAAGTCATGAATCAGCACATCTCTTCCTCAGAGGCTTACCTGTACCGGACTTGGCATTAGCAACAGTCATTTTTCCTAGATCTCAGGTCGAGTCACAGCTTAAAGAAAACTTCTTCGAGAGATCTTCAGAAAGAAATCAGCACACCTAAATGAGAGAAGAGAGACAAAAACTTTACATGAGAAAAGGCACTTATATATAATACATCACTTATATAGTGAATGTGAATGCTAATGTTACAGTAAGATAAAGCATGTTCTGGTTAATGCAGGCATTAGCTTGGCTTCGTAAGAAAACAGCGTACAATGAGCTTTGGTGTTGGAATAAACAATAATTGACATAGCAGACAGTAAATTACAGTAAATAAACAGTAAACTAGAAGTCCTGAGAAATGATGTATAGCTCAACGCAACTGATTATTTCATTTTCTAAATCCATTTCAGGTCCCAAACAATGATGGCAGGTGAATTGCCTAAGCTACATTGCCTCTAGATATGACCCTTACTGGGATAAAGCAGTTACTGAATAAATATCCATTTACATGTGCTCTTTCCAAAAACCATCCTATTAGCCATACTTTAGTCCGCTACAGTCTAAAACCTTGACCAACATCTGAAACTAGGGCTGAGTGACATGTAATACTGAAATTGTGATACTTTTATAACACTAACGCGACTGTTCCTGATTTAGCAGCCTGAGTATCAGGACATGACAGAGGCAAAGTTCACATACCAAACAGTGTGATAATGTCAAGAACTTATAATATTAGTTACACATCTTGATTGTATAAAAGACATGTCTAATCGTATGGCCTCCTGCAAAAACTATTATTGTTGAGGGCACAAACAGTCATTTTAGCAAACAAATCAATGCCGCACCCTATTCAAATAAGAAACGAATCTGAGACAATCACTGTCTGCTCACGTATTTTGAGCAAGTACTCAGCTAGTGATGGTGTACCTGGATAAAAACCACAGGAATATCTGGGTCATTTTCACCATTTCAGTCTTATTAAAGTTTCTTAGAGAATGTTCTTTCAAATAGCCATGGTTCTAAAGGGCCAGATTGCAGCACTGTTTACTACCATCCCTGCTCAAACCAACCCAATTTATTGTAATTACTTATTTACCAGTTTTAGAAATGGAACTGGCAGAAGAAATGGCACCCCATCTTTTATTGTCTATAAATATAAAAGAGGCATAATGGGTATTCTGTACCTGCTGGAGTACATCATTTGGACACAATCCTATTGTACTGATCCACTCAGACACGTCCAGAAATGAATAGCTCAACAGTGAAATAAGTTCCATAGTAAAACAAAAAGCTTTCTGTTACAACTTTATCAACAGGAAAAAATAAGCATCAGCCATTTATTCCAACAAATTCATACAGTTATACGGACATACACTGATAATCTGGCAGTCCACTCTACCCATCACTATTATTACTTGGCTGGTGGTCCATTTTCAGCACAATGCTGACGCTGTAGTGTGTGTTGGGCTACTGCGAGTGTAATAACACTGTGAACTCTGACCACTTGAACCCACCTACATTGTTGGTCCATGCTTAGACCAATGTCCACCAGCCTTTTATCAGTGTCACTTTCAGACCACAGCACTGCTGGTGGCTGGGTATATTTGGTTGGCAGAATGTGTCTCAACCCAGCAGTGACGCTGTCCAATGCCACTGCCACACATACTACCATACCATTCCCACGTCAACGTGGCTTCAAGCATGTGTGCAGGCTTTCGTTCCAACCAAACAGAAGCCACACCTGAAAAGTCCACTAAAAGCCAAGATCAGCTGATTAAACAGGTGGAATCAGGTGCTCGATTGAAACGAAAATCTGTAGCCACACCAGCCCACTGTGGATAGTTAACTAAATTAAATCGCACTGCATCGTATCAGATTCAGTAGTATCATCAAACATTGAATCACTGCATTATGAATCAAAGCTGCATTGTATTGTGTTGAAAGTGTGTTGTTACACCCCTCGGAGAGTGCTAGGGTGTCTAATTGGTAACAAGTGTTGGAAGTCAGAGTCTTGGAAGTCAAGAGAAGAGTGTTGGAAGTCAGTATCTACAACACTCTTATCCTTGCACAATCCAATATTTTGAACACTTTCAACATCTTTGCTTCCATCTCCAGAGTAAAATGCCTCATATTTTATGAATCACATCACAGACATGTATGAGCAAGACACTGGCAAAGAGCCAATTAGACAGCCACGCCCACATATGCGAGCAAACAACTTTACATAAATTGTGTAATTGTAACAAGTTAGGAAAAACCTCTTATTAGCTCAAAGCTTTTGCTTTTTAATCAGTTTTACTGTGTTTATTTACAGATGTGACGCTCGTGTAATTAGTCAGATCTGGACAAACAGTTGAATTAAATAATCTGAGTGGGACTAAGTCAAGGATAAAGAGTGCAAGTGATCATAGCCTGCTTGTAGAGAAGTTTGAAAATAAAATAAACCTCCCCATAATCAGTGTCATTATGTGGAAACATGTATTTAAAGTCCAAAAGACATTAAAATAATTATTTATACAGCCAATATAAACAGACTTATAGCCATAAAGATAAGTGCTTATTATAGATACAGTGTAGCCCACCCCATCAAGGCCTGTCTATATTTATGAGTATGAAAACTTCAGTACAGCCTGTTAGAGGCCATGTGTAAAGTCGAGGCCCATGCGACGACAGGACGCAGAAGAACAAGGAAGAAACAGGATAGCATACCAGCCATGAAACTGTATTTTTTATTTTTTGAAGTAACTTCCTAACGACATTTCGTTATCATGAGACTCCAACCTGTAGCGAGCTGTGCCCTGTTCACTGACAGTGAACTGAACTACTTCTCCACGTTTAATCTTTAGAGTGATGTACTTAGCGGACACAGTGTAACTTATAAACAGGAAAGTGAGCCGCTGAGAGTAAACCAGAGCTTACGCCTGAATGAGTCTCGTTGGAATTCCCTGCGAGACTTTAAACCACAAGTACACACGCTTCTCATTCAACTCGGAGCCAACCGTGTAGCTTAGCTTAGCTAGCACGCTTAGCGTGAGGACCAGTTGGAAAGCACACGGCTGAGCCAATTAGCTTCGCGAAATTATATCAATAATATCGGGATAAAAAAAAGTTTACATCAGACACTTTAACCACTAAATCGGGAGCTGGATTAAGAGACGTCGTATAAGCTCTACTGGTTTCTAATAGTCACTGAATAAAGTGGCTGATTGTAACAGCTAGCCAGCCAAAAACTCTTGTTTAGCCAACCAGTATCAGCTGGTTATTATTAGCGAGTTAGCTAACTGGATTAGCTGGTTATCTGTATGGTAAGAAGTGGCCAGAGGCTAATCCCTTTCTGAACCGAACATGCAGCCACGTGCAGGCCGCGACACTGTCCCTCCATGATAACAATACGAACGTGAGCGGACCAGAAGACTGCTAATAAAATGACTTACCCAGTATTCCCGTATGGTCCCGTCCCGGTAAGATGGGCACATACCCCCCCACCCCTCTCTCTCACACACACTGTCTCTCTCCCACACACACATTCAAGCGCGCGCACGCGCGCGCACACACTCGATGTCTCACAGCAGCCTACAGCAAGCGCTAATCCTCTACTGTCAATCAAATCTGTAGCACCGCCTCCATCCATGACGTCTCTGCTCAATGGCCAACTGACACTCCCCTTTACGATGCAGTTGGCAGTTAGCCTGATGGCTTTAAAAGAGCCTTGCTTTCTCAATCTAATCCATTAAACATATCAGTGTTAAAAAAAAAAATTGCATTTTATTT
Organism: Bagroides melapterus; assembly: GCA_028566695.1. NCBI lineage: Eukaryota > Metazoa > Chordata > Actinopteri > Siluriformes > Bagridae > Bagroides > Bagroides melapterus. Next base: position 20,922,898 of record JAOTRN010000046.1, on the reverse strand, counting down.
AATATAACTTTGTTTTCCAAGTGGAATTTACAGAAAGGGTACCATGAAAAGTCAGGACGGCATAATATTAAAGCTACATATATTTAATTTTGTATTCTGCTGTTCTTATTATGCTTTTTTCTCAGCCATATCGTATTTTTCTAATGGATTTTGTTCAACATATTTGGATCAGCATATTTGCTCAACCTATTCCTGTTGTTTTTTTTACTCTTTGGACACTCTGTAGATTACATATTATTTAGCTACTACTAATTTACTGTTCTATAAGTGATCTCATTCAGCCATCACAGCCTTGATCAGGATCAAGAATTTACTGATCAAGGCTGTGATCCACCACAAGAATTGAGATGAGGCAGCAATGCACTCCACGTGAGGTGCCAGTTTAACTCTTTTACAGCTATGGACAATTTAGAGCAGCCAATTCACCCACTGGCATGTTTTTGGCATGTTTTTGGGATGTGTGAGAAAACTGGAGAATGCAGTGGAAATACACATTTAGACAGCAAAATGATATATGAAACTCCATACCTGAGCTCAAGATCAAACCAAGAAGCCATACTCAACACCAATGGTGATAAGCTAGAGAAAGAATAGAAACATGTAATCTTACAACTAGGTTATTGTTTACAGTTCTTTAACCATTCATATATAAACGACAATTTTTATTATCAGATTTGTGGCTAAAGAGCACAGTATTAATGAAACTCCAGCGCTACCAAAAACTTGCTTCTACTTCCAAAAATCAAATATATTTTTGTTACATCTATAAGTCACTGGTGCTTCCAACCACTTATCATTTGATTTTTGATGAAAGAAGAGTGTGCAACCTTAGATAATCTCATAAGAATCAAATTCTATGTGAGTTCCTTCTGTGATCTGTTTCAAATTTTATTTCAACTCAAAACTACAAAATGCTTAGGCATATTTTATTTCTATTTGCAAAACTTCAAAAGTGGGTCTATATGAAGGTATCGTTCTTGTTTATCTCTCTTCAATTAAAACTAGGACAATACATGTAAAGAGAATGGACACGATTTTAAGATCTTGTATTTTCTGTTTTCAAGTGAGAGGAAATATTCATTACACAGTGCTCTGACAGTCTTCCAGGACAGATTAGTAGCCCTTAGAGGAGCATTTGAACTTTAAGATCCTGTCAGAGGCACTATTCAGGAATTTTATAAGCAAATAAAAGCTATTCATGAAAGTAGTTTCCAGGAATCCTTCTCCCAGCTGTTGTTATTTTTCAATGAGAACTTTGGTAGCTCATCGTCTACATCTGAATGTGTATGTGTAGTCAGGAGGATGAATCTGAAAACAGAAGATCAGTTATTTAAATTAAAGGCTATTTAATTTGGGCCCCTGAGCAATTTCCTTAACCCTCAATTGCTCAGATGTATAAAATTAGACAAAATGTAAGTCACTCTGGGTAAGGGTGTTGTTAATGCCCTAAATGGAAAATGTAAGTATTATTCCCAGAAGCAAACTACGTATAGTGAGCCTTCCAGCAGCATACAGCAAGCCACTATGGCACAGTCCAACTCAACACAAACCCACACAGGATTCTTTCACCATAGTTACAAATCCCAAACAAGGTTACAAACTACTATTGAAGCTGAGGAAAAAAAAATTATACTGTGATTGAATTATGACCAGTATTAGTTTTGGTTTAAGACACTCATGCCATACATATGGCAATTTGACTTCTAAGTATATTTCATTATACACAGTGACAGGTATAATGACATTATATTTGCTACCCTGTAATAGTTAAGTATCTTAATTTGTCATTTTAATAAATACGAGATAAAATTGTTTATTAACAGAGTACAAAATATTCTAGTCTCATTTCTTCAATTCGGTATTGCCCCAGTTACCAGGCAATAAATAGAAAATAACTGGGCTCTAGTTATTTGCTAGTAATTGAGCTCATTTCCTTTTAAACATTCTTTTATTGTAATTTAAAATGTTGAAATAACACTGCAGTTTTCCTGCATAAGGACAAAAACACTGGAGCATTCAGATGTCAGAGACAAGACACAGACACAGAGTGCTATTAGCTTCAGCAAAAATAAACTATTATTCTTTTTACAGGATTAAAATTAAGGGTTATAATAATCAAGGATTTGCGAGTAAAAAGGCCAGCATAGTATTTAAAAAATGTATTAATTTATAAAAATAACTTTTCTACTCTGCTAAGTTGTAAGTGTCTGATATCCAGTAAGTCCTTTTTCAAAACAGATTTTTTTTTTTGCTTAAATTATTATCAGGCATGGCAGCTTACACTAAAAGTGATGAGTCAAGTAGGAAACTGTGATTAGTTACAGTAGACTAATATACTGCTGACATCACTGCCTTGAAAGGAGCGTAGAGCTGAAAGACACTAGATAAGACAGTGGAGAGCTTGAGAAGTCCTTGCTATTTTAGACAGAACTACATTGTAGTTGCCAGGTCCAAAAAAAAGCTACCAGCTGGATGAGAGTTAAGAGCCTTCTACTGGTTAATTGATTAATATGTTTCATCTGTAAAAAAAGGATATTTAACCACACTGGAAGACATCATGTGTTCACGGAAAAGAGTTGAATTTTATTGACCTAAATCAAACAAAGAATTCAAATAAGGAAATGAAACAAATGTATAGAAATCCAATTTCCTTAGCAATTCTAATTAAGCTTTTGTTCAATATACCATAGTAGATTATGCAATCCATACAAAATTTATTGTAGATTTAGAGCAATTAAATTGTTTAATTCATAAAATTTTTTTTGTTATATTTATTTACTAAATTGTAATTAAAACAAGCAATAATATTCATTTGGTCACAACAAAAATGCCTGGTTTCGCAGATCAGATACTCATCATTTTTCAGACAGATAAAAGTTTATATCATAAAAGATCCAACATTGAATAATCAAGAAAATTTGACAATAACAATAAAAACAATGCAGAGATTCAAATGCACTATAAACAAAAAACATTGCACATCAATCCTTTGCTCTTCAGTCTGAGAAGTTTAGGGGGAAAGCTTTACACCATCCATTTGCAGGAGTACTGTTTGAATGAACTTGCAGTAGTATTTCAGCTCCTAAGGGTAAAATAAGTTCAGTGCATAGATGACTCCTATCTTGGGCTGCAGAGCCAATATGGTCCATGATGATTGCTCCTTCAGCAAAAATGCAAATGCAATTTACTGACTTCTCCACCTTCCATGATGATGACATATCTCCCCATGAAGGGCTTCTGCATGTCTCTCTGGAGGTTTTCTCCACTGATATTCTTTAAGACACATAAGGAAACCATTTATTTATGTAATGTATCTATTATTATTATAGCTTAAACTTAAACTAAATGAGAAATAGAAAAAAAAGATTTTTTGACATGTACATATGCATTAACACCATGCTTAACATCAGATATGTTTCTAGTGCACAGGGTGATGAATAATAAGGACAGCCATGAATAATAGGGACCAAATATGTATTGACCACATGGATGTGTTTTATGATCTGGATACTTAATTCTATCAAAGAATTAAAAAAGAATATGAATACAATTATATTAATAACAATAACCAGGAATTACATGATACACACAAGTGACTTGCTCAACAATGCTGCTTGGTGTCCACAAACTCAATTAATAAAGCTAAAGGCAGACCAACCCTATATTGATATACTGTATCTTGCGGTAAACAAACAACACACATTTAGGAGCTCTAGTAAATATATTATTGAAGAACTATGACAACTATGTAAAAGTGAAACACTCATGCTAATCAGAGAACCGGTATTTTACTTTTTTATAAAATAAATAATAATTTGTTCTGTTCAACAGAAAAGCTACTTAGGATAATTTGCACAGTTAAACAGCAAAGTTGTTTATATATACATAAATATAAACCATGTAGTTTGTTGTGGTCTGTCTCACAAAAGCTGCTGCACAGAGTTACATTTTCCACAATGGCTATGTTAGTTAAAGTTAATTTATCTAATAGCCATAACTATCAGTTTAACTTTAAAAACACATTTTAATGCTATATAAGGCAGTGTTTAACTACAAATACAACAAAAAAAAACTTTAAGAATTTCCTTATGAAATTCAGAATACATTTTTCCAAAATCCATGAGAGGATAAGAAAATTTGGCTTATTTTAATTATGGACAAAATATTCTGGATTTAGTTAAATATTCTAAAACACATTATAATAAATGAAAAGAGATTTGATTAATTAATTTAACATTAACTAGGAGTTAAAATCATTTTTTTCAGTGTACTAAAGTTGGGTTAGGAACTGTCCAGTGCATTATAAAAACTTGGAGGAATAGTGATGAATTGTCATATTCGAGGAAATAAATGTGTGTGGAAAAAATCTTGAATGATCGTGTGATCAAATAATAAACATTTGGTGAAATAAAAAAAAGGCAACTCTGGATGGAAATAATGTTTGTGACATTGCATAAGCTTATCGAAAATGTCACATCTAATATAATGTATGCTGTAAGTGTGTCACCGAAATTCTTTCGTAAAATTATTCATATGAAATCAGGCTCAAAGCAATAAATCTATTATATTATCTTTGTCTTACAGGATTAAACCTCACAGACTCACAGCTCAGGTCTTGGGCTATTGCTCAGAAATTTGTGAGTTCAAATCTCAGGTCCACCAAGCTGCCACTGCTGGGCCCCTGAGCAAGGCCCCTAGCCCTCACTTGCTCAGTTGTATAAAAATGAGCTCTGGATATGAGAGTCTGCAATAATTCCATAATTCCAGGAAATTCCCTCACCTGCCCTGACTGCTGTTCTCCGTCACCACTGTGTCTCCACTTACTTCCTTAGCATCAGACAATCCTCTTTCTGTTCCACCGTCCATTCAGTCATTCTCCACCTCCTCTGTACATCCCTCAGTCACCACTGTAAAGTCAAAACATGCCCCTTCAGTCAGAGGGTCAAAGGTTAATATGAATAATGAGTATGAAAAGAGAATATGTAATAACGTTCTACTGCATGCTGTGTCTGAAATGCACTGAGCATGCAGAAAGCAAGTTCTATATTAGAATGTAACTGTGTTTTCTTGTCTGAGATTTGTGTGCTGAATGTATTGTGTTGTGACAACAAAAAAATCCTAATACATGTAGTGAAGGAAATGAGTCTGATTCTGACTCATTATCTGTGATACACAAGCTTGTATTATAACAGAGCCATTAAAAGTTTTGGGCCTTGCTTATGAACAGCAGCTTGACAGTAGCAAAATGGGAGTACCAAACCTCAGATCCTTAGCCCAGAGCCTTAACTGAGTCACAAGCTGAGAGCGACACTTTACACTCGCTACCAAAGGATGCCTGTCACAATGCCTGGATCATCCTCAGATCTGATATGTAATCGTCTCGATCTTATTTATTATTCATCTGAGTTGAAGCACAAAACACAAACCAAAACAAAAACTTTGCTGTAAGAACAAAGTCACTGTCAAAAATATTAACATTTTCAGAAGAATAAAAACACTGGTCATGGTGGCTTGGTGGTTAGCACGTTTGCCTCACACCTCCAGGGTTGGGGATTCGATTCCTGCCCCCGCCATATGTGTGTGTGCATGTTCTCCCCATACCGCAGGGGTTTCCTCCGGGTACTCTGGTTTTCTCCCCCGGTCCAAAGACATGCATAGTAGGTTGATTGGCATCTCTAAATTGCCCATATTTGAGAGTGAATGTGTGTGTGAATGTGGCCCTGCGATGGACTGGTGATCTGTCCAGGGTGTACCCTACCTTCGCCTGTAGATGGCTGGGATAGGCCCCAGCTGATCCCTGTGACCCGGGTAGTCCCAGAATAAGGAGGTATTGACAAAACACTGGTTTTCTAAATGATTAGCTCCTCCACAATTAATAATTAGTGACAACTCCTCTGGACAGTATAGCAGGAGGGCATTTAAAGATATTATTACATAATCAATCATGTGCATGTGGATTGACTTCTTCACTTCAGACCCTGACCCAGACCCAGTTCCCAGTAGAGTTCAAATCTGTGTCCTGCAACCACTCGGTGTGTTGCTTCGTATTTTTATTTAGTGTTATTAGTTAAAAATAGGCTGCTTACAACCAAATTCATTTACTGGCAGATTTCATGATCTCAGGCCGAATTCACTCTCTAGCATTAATGATCATAATCATCTCCATATATTTTGGCAAATCCAGCATGCTAGTAGTGTGTTTGACTTTGCTCTCATCTGACAACAGCACAATAAGTGTAGTTCCACTCACCAGGCAGCTACTGATGTCTGCTTCAGGACGCAGCTACAGAAGCTCAGGACAATGTACTTTAACCAGCTCACAATAATGACATATCACTTATTTTCATACACATGTCAATCATACCAAGTACAATTTTTTTCTGTTGACCAACAGCAGATTATCCAGTTATGAAAATACTCAAAATGCAAGCTGAATTTCCTGTGAATAAGGATATTTTTTTTTTGTCTCAGAAGCATCTTCCTTTTCTTAGAATCTCATCTAACTGTGACAATTGATCAGTTCAAGTAATTGATATTCTGTCTAAAGATTTCTATTTTCTAGATTTCTATACTTGGGTCAAAACAACTGCAGGTAAGGACCACTGTGTTTGCACTGCCATGACACAGCAAAACTAAAACTAATTTATGTATTAGAGCTCATTTGCAGTACTGTAGATGTGTTTTTCCTGCCACTGCAGCATGTCCTCCTTAAATATTGAAAAAAAAAGTATACACCACACCTATTAACAGGAAACAACTCTTTATCTGTCATTCACAATAACTGAACAGTATTAAGTTTCGTGTTCTCTTCTTACATTTTTGTTATACTAATAATCTTTCTGAGGCCACAAAATAGATGCTGCTTTTTTCTTTTTTCTTTCTTTTTTTGTGAAAATTCTACATCACAATACTACATGCAGTCCTCAACATTTTGTGCATAAGACACACAATGAAAAATTAATGTCAAACATATTTAAGGAAGATGTGTATAAACAATTGGTGCAAAAACAAATTGATAGCAACAATAAATGATTCAATTACGCGTAATCTGATACCCCCAAAGCCACCAGAGTTAGCACGCCTTAGCCTTAGCCACCGCCTTAGCACGAGTTTTTGTTTCGCTCTTGTTGGATTTGTTTGCCTCGCGGACTAATTTCATTGTGTTTATTGAACTATGACTGACTTTCACCTCACTTTTGCCTGCGTTTTGGATTTGTTTGTCTTGGATTGTTGCCAGTAAACATAGCACTGACTCCGTGTCACAATAATCCAGCTCATTACATACAGCTTGCTTTAGAATCCCATCCACATCATTACCAACAGCTTTATTGATCAGGTCAGGTAAAAAAAAAACCCAAGACAAATTATTAATCTTTTAGGCATACATACAGAAAAGCATGCAGTTTTAAACTTTTTAGCCCTGGTGTGTAATACACACCATCGCCATATTTATTATGTATCTAATTCATAACTCTTTTTTTTTTCATTTTGCTCTGTATGAACTAGATATACTGTCAGCTTATTTTCACCTAAAAACCCCGAAACTGTTCAAGCGATCACTAATGACGGACTTCCGAACACAAGAAGGAAGTAATTTGAGGCAGAAAACCGTGAGCCTTCTCTCTGCTGTTCATCAGGTCCTTTAACTCCCCCTTCTGACAGAATATGAACATACACGTGCTAACAGGCACATACTGTATGTATACAGTGAATAAAAAATATTTCACATAAAAAATAGGTCACCACAGTCATCATAAATACTACTATTACTATTTTGCTCATTGTATATCCATGACCAGAAAAAAAATGCAACAAGTTGCTTTAAATCAAGTGATAAACTATGACACTCTCATACTCATACATGCTTCTTTAAGGCCTGTCTGTAGTTTTGCAATGCCATCTTAGGTATGATGTAATTGGAAATGACAGTTCTGCTGATTCAGTAAGACATTTCTCTGCACTAGTGCACTGATTATTATCTCTTAAAATAACAAAGATGATTTGAATAAAAACTAACCAAGCATTTTATTAAGAACACTAATAGGATCATAATAGGATCATACAAAAAATATCTACAAACTACAATTTTGTTGTTTACTATGCTACTTAGGACTGCACCAGCTGTTTACCTTCAGCACCACTTAGCCATTATGAGTTTAAAAAAAAACAAAATTTGAACACAGATTCCAGAATGCAGTGATGCCACTAAACTCAATTATATTCAGTTTCATTTTATTTATTTCAACTCAGCAGACAGCGAGAGAGTGTGAGTGAGTGTGTGTGTGTGTGAGTGAGAGAGAGAGAGAGAGAGAGAGAGAGATATTAGGTATACTTGTAATCATGTGACGTTTAAAGACAGTGTACAATATGTGTAAAGGGAGTGCAAGACAAGCTATGATAGCATAACTAAACTAGACATGAGAGCTTCCTAGGACAGATTCCAGCCACTCCACAGTCAGCAATTCTGAGTGACTTGCATCCAAACATCCCAGTTCACCAAATACTCTATGACTATGAACACTCCAGATCTGCTATTTGTACCTATGAATAAAACTATAGAAAGCTAGACTTAACTAGTGTGTTTTCAGCCTGGCTTTTAACACTGAGACTGTGTCTGAATCCTGAACATGATAAAGCAAGAAAAATTAAGAAAAGGCTCTGTCCCTGCTGTGAGACCATTAAGTGCCTTATAGGTCATGAATAGTATTTTATAACCAATGTGAAACTTGACTGGGAGTCAACACAGTGTGTATAGGATAGGAGTGATGTGATCATATCTTCTGGTTCTGGTTAAGACTCCGTTCTGGACTAAATGGAGCTTGTTTATACAGACAATAAAGCATTACAATAATCCAACCTAGAGGTAAAAAAAAAAAAAGGCATGAACTAGTGTTTCTGCATCATTTAGTGACATCATATTTCTCATCTTAGCTATATTTCTGAGATGAAAGAAGGCTACCCATGTGATGTTATCTACAGTATAAGGTCACCTGCCTTAATACCAGAAGTGGAATATGAAGAAACCTTCTTGAACTTTTTGGGAAAGAAAGTACACAGCAAATTCTGGCATGTACAATCAACTATATTTGACAGAATTTGCTGTGTATACATATGTGTGACCATGCGTGACCATTGAATAAACTCTGGCACAAAGCAAAATGAACTCTTTATTTGTTCTTTTACAAAAAAATGTGATTTTATTCTTTATTTGAATATATTGTCTTCTGATAAGGTAGGTTTTTGACTTGTGTACTATCTGCTTAACTCAGTTTGTTCTAGAGTTGTGTTGTTTGAATTTTGTTATATTGTGTAGCCTTGTGAGCCTATGGTGTTGGTCTTTGCTTTAATGGTTCTCTCAGCTGTGTAATCAGGAATAGTTTCAGTCTTCCTTAGGTGTGAATTGTGGGCAGAGCTTACTCATGTAAATTGAAGGTCTGTAAGTATCTGCTTAACCTTTAACACATTTATGTTCATAGTACTCTCTTAATCTATTTTACCCTACTGCCCAAAAACACTTTATTAACCACAAACATGTGCCTCAAACCCATCTCTGTAGTCACTTCTTACAGACATAGACATGCTCGTCCACAGAGCAGAGGTCACATTTCCAGTAATTTCATCTACGGGTCTCAAACAGTGGTTGTATTTGGGCTCTGGAATTATCAGTCTGCTGTATTTTTTTTTTTAACCACGGGATAAAGTGGCAGCAAGCACATTTTGACTTCCCTTTTTATGGGTGATCACTAAATTAAATCCTTGCATAATAAGGGACCAGCACATTAAGCGCTGGTTGTTATTAGACATGTGGTTCAAGAACACTAGTGGGTTGTGGTCTGTAAAAACTTGTATACTAGTGCAACAATTACTAATGTAGAATTCAAAATGCTGGAGGGCTAACAGCATTTAACAACACATTTTCGATTGTGCTGTAGTTTAGCCAGCAACTTTTTTGAAATATAACAAACAGGGTGTTCTATCCCCTGATCATAGTCTTGCAAAAGCACTGCTCCTGCACCAGTGCAACTAGCATCAACCTCTAATTTAATGTTTACTCAGGTCTGGAGCTGACAAAACTGGAGAACTAGTTAGGACTAGTTAGACTGGAGAACTAGTTTAGTTGGCTCAAAAGCTGATTGACACTCGTGGGACCACCTGAATGAACTTGTCACAACGTTCACCTTTTGATAATCTGTACAGAAACGAACAGAACCATCAGCTTATGGTACCAACAGGCAAGGGGAGCACCAGGGGCTCACACACAGAACAGCTAATCCATTTTTCAATAAATAATCTGTTTCCTGCTTCATAATTTCTCGCTTAGCAGGGCTTACACGATACGGGTGTTGTCTAATTGGTGCATCACCACCAACATCAATGTCATGTTCTAAAACATTAGTAAGGGATGGCACATCAGCAAACAATTTAGGGAACTTGCTTATTAGCTCCTTAATGTCTTTCTGGAACAATAGTGGCAACCCTTCAAACTTCTCTGACAACCTCTCTAAGGCCTCAGAATTGAGCAAGTGAAGAGAAGACATGCAGTTTCCCCTCTATTGAAATGGTAACCACTGGCACCACAGATAAAGAAGGTTTAGACTGTACTGGTGAAGGACGAGCATGATACCTTTTCAACAGGTTAATGTGACACACACGGGTACTATGTCTACGTCCAGGTGTACTAAGAACGTAGTTTGTTGGACTCAACTTTTGCTTCACCTTATAAGGTCCAGCAATACCTGCCTTTTCCCTCACTAATTCTAAACGTTGACGATGAAGTTGAACATCGTTCAAAATAGTCTTTCCTAGAGGTGGAGGACACTTAGCCAACCACTGTTCCTGCAATGCTTACAAAGGGCCTCTCACAGTGTGACCAAACACAAGGCCTGAAGGACTACAGCCAAGAGACTCTTGTACTGCATCGCATACAACAAACAGTAAAAGAGGAACACCCTCATCTCAATCCTTACATGTTTCTACACAGAATGTACGCAGGATAGTTTTAAAAGTTTGGTGAAAGCGCTCCAAAGCACCTTGCGACTCTGGATGATAGGCACTCGAACACTGATGGGAAATTTGCAACACCCGCATCACTTGTGAGAACAACTGTGATGTAAAGTTTGTTCCACGATCAGTTTGCATATACCTTTGGAGTCCAAAGGTAGTTAAAAACTTAACAAGAGCTTTAACCACTACTTTTGATTTAAGCATACGCATGGGGAATGCTTCAGGGAACCGGGTGGCAGCATACATGACAGTTAACAAATAACAGTTACCAGAGCAGGTTTTCGGCAATGGACCTATACAATCCACAATGATCCATTCAAATGGGTCTGTGCTGACTACAATGGGGTTTAGAGGCGCAGGAGGAACCACCTGATTGGGTTTGCCTACTATCTGACAGGTATGACAGGTCTTGCAGTACTTTATAACATCACTCTTCATACCCAGCCAGTAAAAATAATGCAAGATAGGCTGATAAGTTTTGCAAATCCCTGCATGACCTGAACAAGGATGATCATGAGCTAAGCTAAGAACATGAATTCAAAATAAACTGGGAACCACAAGCTGAATTGCATCCAACCAATGATCATCAGAACCAACAGGGTACCATTTCCTCATCAGCACCCCATCTTCAATAAAATACATTGACTGGTACCTCTCAGAAGTAGATTGATTCACTGCCAACTCAAGACACTGTGCTAATGAAGGGTCAGATTTCTGAGCAGCCACTAACTGTTCACGTGTCACAGGCTCCTCTTGAGACAGGAAAGATGACGATAGATCAACCACATCACCGTATCTTTTTTGTTGGCCGTGTGTCAACACACAAACAGGGAACACGGAGGAGTGCACATCATTAGACAGAGAAGAAACACTCACTGGTTCTGAAACTACTTCAGGTAAGGGGAAAATCCTAGCTCCAACCACATCATTCCCTAGAATGACTGAAACACCTGTGACCGGTAGCTCTGGGCGCACCGCTACCTTCATTAGCCCTGAGAAATTCTCCATTTCCAAATATACAAAGTGCAGTGGTACATGAATGGTACCTCCATACCAATACCTTGAATTAGTACATCGCTACCAGCATATGAGGCTTCAGAGAACGGTAGTGTACTTTCCAGCACAAATGTCTGTGCCGAGCCAGTATATATTTACCAGGCTGTTTAACCTGATCAACACCTAAGGATACATGACCTGAAGAAACAAATGATTTAAACACTGGCTCTATTACACGGTCAGAGGTGCTTTCACCTGCATTCACGTTTTTAGTCTCCGTTTGCTGTGTCATCTGCTTTCTCTTTAATACTGGCCAGTGAGCAATAAAGTCCTGCCTCATGACAGTAAAAATAGCGGCAGGAACTAGTTGAAGGATTAGGCACAGTTTAAATTTTATTTACAGGCTTAGAGGAACAGGCAGACACACCTTTCTGAGATTAAGGAGGGCTGAACACAACTTTATGAGTTAACACAAACTCATCAGAAAATATAGCAGCTCTGGCCAAGGCCACCAGCTGCTCAGGTAGACACGACTTAAATTCTTCCAGCAATACAAGTTCTTTAAGCTGGTTAAAGTCTCTAAAAACACTAGCTGAACATCTATCAAACAGCGTGGTTTTCTCACGTGCAAACTCAACATAAGTCTGGTGATCAGACTTCACAGTGTTTTTAAAGTTTTGCTGATATGCTTCCAGCTCTGCTCTAGAGTAACTTATATAGTATATATAGTATATATGTATATGTATGTATGTATGTATGTATGTATGTATATATATATATACATATACAGTACTGTGCAAAAGTCTTAGGCACCATATTATCTGTAGTACAAATTTTGTTATATA
>JAOTRN010000046.1:20852812-20864148 GCA_028566695.1 Bagroides melapterus | reverse complement strand
CTGGTAGGTTTTACTGAGCATGCTGGAGAATAGGAGTTCTTTTGGTAACTTCGTCACACTCGCTCCTTTCTATTTTACATTAGAGCAGGTGCAGGGTTGAATAACTCCTACATCTCTCTCTATTAACTGCTATTTTTAGTCAAGTATACTTAGTTGTCACATTCCATATTGTGATTCATTTGACAAAGAATTTTGCCATTCAGTCTCTCCTTATTTCTGAATCTCCAGTATCTTCTTTTTTATGTTAAATGTACATCTTGTTTACTGTTGTTGGTTCTCTGTACTAATGTTAAGAGATGCATAATTTAAAATATTTACTGTTGTTAATTGGGTTTCCAAAATTCCATGTTTGAACAGGGATTACATCTTTTTCACTTCACTCTCTCTTTCTTCCTCCCTCTCTATATCAGTGGTGGGTAGATAGGCGGTATGACTGAGGAGAAATGTCCTCAGTTGGTGGATTATTTTGTGGTGGCGGGGCTGGCAGGCGATTTGGCTCCGCCAGACGAGGAATGTCAGCAGAGAGGAGGCCGTGGCATGGTTCCCATCAGCGACCTGGCAGTGATCGCTCGTGGCCTTGGAGAAGAAGTGCCCGAGGGCTTTACTTGCATCGAGAAGACATTGGGGGGCCATCCAGCTGAGCTCAGCGCTGGTCTCATCAACAACCCACACATGTTCCTCTGCTACCGACGCAGCCATGACAAACCACCCATTGTGGAGCTCGGGTAGGACATGCCCAGACACACACACCCATACACCCACACACTCTTTAACACTCTCCTTATACTCTCACTCCACCGAAGAAGAGCCACATCATCCTTAATCTGCATCACAAACTCAACCTTCTTAATCCTCCAAATAACAATGTGCTCAATTTGCTGTATAGCATTCTGAAATGTATAGCAGCATCCTCTCTATTTAGTTGCTTACAATCTACCAATGAGCAAATGTTTAGGCCACTCAAGATTTTGTGGCTCATGGTTGGAGCCTGATTCTAAAGTTCTCTGATTTTTCTCTCATGTCCCAGAGTGCTGTATGAGGGGAAAGATTCAATGAAGCAAGGTTGGAATGTAATTGAGACTACGCCATACAGCCGCTGTGCCAGTCTGAGCTCAGGAGCTCCTGCCACCCATAAGACGTTCCTCATGTATCGGCGTGCCCCCGACTCACAGGCCCTGAACACACTAGGGGTGACCGATATCTCATTACTTATGCCGAGCAAGGGAGAAGTGGCACCACACACCTTCTGCAAAGTGGACAAGAATCTAAATACTGGCATGGTACAACTTCTCCCTGTCCATCATTCAGTTAATTTATTCCTGAATTTACTTAGTGCTCTTTTTTTACTGCGCACATTTAAAATAAGTGTTTTTAGAAAAGGTTTTTTCTTTTCTTTTTCTTTTCCTCATTCCTCCCTTCAGTGTTTTTATTTCTGTCTTCTGTGGTTTTGGCTTTCCTGTTTTTGAATCTTTTTCTGTAGCTGTTTTTGAATAACATATAACTAGATGCATGTGTGGGTTTGCACTCATGTTTCTGTTTCTGTATGTTATCTAGTGGGGCCCTGCACTGTACCTGTGCTATAAGCGGGCTGTAGCAAAAGCCAACGCCCTTGTGTATGAGGCAGGTGAGTGAGACTTTGTTTGTCTCTATCTCTTGTGGTTATGGCTTTAACCAAGCCACATGCAAGCTCCAGGGTTTGAGGTCAGGTGCAGGTAGAGGGAAGTGTAATAAAAAGAAACAATGCTATATTAGAGAATTTCTCAGGAATGAAATTATATCCTCTTTTTGGTGGCTTTTGACAGCAGTAACTGGTTCTCTTTAAACACTGTATTGAGGGATGGTGTGTGTGTGTGTGTGTGTGTTTGTGTGACTTTCAGGGCTGATCAGCCGCTACCCTGAGGAGGATCTTGAGTCATTTGCATTGCCGGACTCAGTCCCTGTCTTCTGTCTGCCCATGGGTGTCACTGTAGAGAGCTGGCCACTCAATACTAAGTACCAGCTCCCTGTCTTCTCCACCTTTGTCCTCACCACCGCATCTGGAGATAAGGTCAGCTATTCCACCTCACCCTAAAAGTTCTCTCTCCTGTACTGCTACCTATTACTGTCTTCATTGTAATAACCTATTTGATATCTGAACATGTCTGATTTTATCATGATGATCTATACTTATGTGGTGTAATCTGATCACTTCTTCTCTTAGCTGGCCTGATATACTGTCCCTTTTCTCTTTCTTTTTAGGTGTATGGAGCTGCTATCCAGTTTTACGAAGCATACCCACGGGAGGCTCTGTCGGAAAGGCAGCGAGTGCGGCTCGGTCTGATCAGTGTAGTGGACCGCAGACCCATTACCAACCGTATGGTGCAGGTGAAGAAGAGTGTGTGTGTGCTCTCCCACTGGCCGTTCTTCACTGTCTTCCAGAAGTTTCTCACCTTTATCTATCGCTATTCCATCTCTGGACCTCATGTACTGCCCATTGAGAAGTGAGTGTAACATCACATATTAAAGCTTTTTCCTTAAATGTATATTATGCTTGTTAATATTTGGCACCTGATTGTTTTGTAGCTTAGGGGTGGGTTTACCCTGCTGTATTGCCAGGGGTTCTTCAATTAGATTTTAGGATCTAAAACAGACTATGATTATTTTGGGTGAGCATAAAGTATAAAATTACAAGCCACTTTCTGCACGTGTCATGAAATTGTTGTATAATAAGAGTACAGGAATTCTGATCAGGGTTTTCATTTTTGAGGATTATGACAGAACAGAGCTCTATTAGAAGTGTGCACTGGTCTCTTTACAGGCATATCTCCAGTTTCATGCACAACGTGCCCTTCCCTTCACCACAACGACCACGTATTCTGGTACAGGTGAGGCCGATGCACTACATGACTGGAGGGCTTACAGCAGAACTCTGACTGGTGCACATACAAATTTCCATGATACACCAACATGCTCATGCTTACAGCTACAGATTATTGTGTTAAACTTTGCACACAAATGACAAATAAGACATAGTCCTGTCAATGCTTCTGATAATTTGTCCTGTTTCTGGAGTTGTGTGTGTGCATATATCACTAACTTCCTCAATACCTCCACAGGAGTTTGATGGTATCACTGCTTAAAGGCCACACAGTCGAGTCACAGGGTAAAAGAGGGTTTTATGATGGCTCAGTATAATCAATAGAGGATTAACTCAATTATTTGTGATCCAAGCAAATACCAATCCTGGTGCAATCAGAATAATTTCTCATTTGCATTCAGTCTACATGAAATGCTTAATTCTTCAGTTGATGACCAGGGATTGAACTGAAGCATGGGTGAAGATGATATTATGTTGATGAAGCAAACAATGGAGTTGCAACCATGCAGTACAACTGTGTTTTTTGTGCATAATCCATGTAATTAATTTTTTTTCCATAGCTATCTCCATATGACAACCTCCTCCTTTGCCAGCCAGTGTCCTCACCCTTACCACTGAGGTAAACCTGGTCCTCCTGGTTTAGCTATTTTTGTTATTTAGGCTTGTTCACTTTGATCTTTGTTTTAGAATTTGACATTTAAGAAATTGTAAATGTGTGTTGTCTGCCTGCAGCGGTGCCAGCTTTGTGAAACTTCTGCAGAATCTGGGGCCGGAGAACGCATGTACCCTGCTGTTGGCTGTTCTCACAGAGCACAAACTGTTGCTACATTCCCTCCGGCCAGATGTGCTGACCTCTGTCAGTGAAGCCCTGGTGTCGGTCAGGAGCTTCTCTTTACGATCACTATCTCTCAGTGTGTCTGTGTGCATGGACTGTGTGTCTGTGTGCATGGATTAATAGTAATAACACTGAAATAAGAATACTGTATTCAGATTTTTGTTCCACTTTTTTAATCAGCCTGTTCTCTCTGCAGGTTTTTTTTTTACTTATTTGATTTCTGGGTAGAAAATTAGTTAACTGAATTAATCCTTTTACCCCCTTCAGATGACGTTTCCGTTGCGCTGGCCTTGTCCGTACATCCCTCTGTGCCCACTACGCTGTGCAGATGTGCTGTGTGCCCCAATGCCCTTCATCGTGGGTGTTCACTCCAGCTATTTTGACCTCTATGACCCTCCTTCAGATGTGGTGTGTGTGGACCTTGACACCAACACCATTTTCCAGTGAGTGTTTTTTTAACTGTTGTCCTGGCAGCAGATGACACAACAGCCCAGTATGTTCAATGCTGCTCATATGTCTAGTGTAACACCACTATCGTCGGTGCTTTATCTGAAAACATAAAGTACTTGTAAATCAGCAGTTAAAACAACAGAGAAAAACTGAATGACACAAATCTTTCAGATCAGAAGACAAAAAACCCTTGTCATGGAAGTCTTTACCTAGGAAACATGGAAAAATCCTGCTGAACTCACTCACTTACCTGCACAAAACCTTAGAGAAAAGTAAGTATGAAACTTAACTCCAGTACATAAATATCTGTCATAACCGTCAATATCAGCTACTCCAGACAGTAAAAGGATGGCTGGACATCTTCAGGTACTTCTGCTAAGGACTAAAACTATCCATTAATTTCTCTCTAGTCTGTACCCCTGGTCATGAAGAGGCAACCTTAGAGTTCTTGCTGACAGATTACGATCTGATCTACGGGCGACAAAAGCAGCTGGAGCTGGAGATCCAAGAGGCCTTCCTGCGCTTTATGAGCTGCCTCCTAAAAGGCTATCGCTCTTACCTCCTGCCCATCACCCAGGCTCCCTCTGAGAGAACCACTGACTGCAGCTCCCTCTTCAATTTACAAGGTGTGTTCCTGACTTCCACAAACTCAGTTAAACGCGTGTGATCTGTTGATGAGTTTGTAGCTGTTCTGATGACTAAATTTTACAGTCATAAAATCAGGTCTGATTTCCTACTGTTAAAAAAAATGCTGCAAATGATAAGGTAATTTATTGATGTCACTAAATTTCATGAGGTTAAATTCCTCACTATGTATATAATTGTGTCTCTTGGCTAGGATGAGAAGCTCCAGAGTGAGTCAAGTCTCCCACACTAATTAGAACTTTTGCTGCTTCTCCCCTTCTCAGGTTTTTTAAAGTCTCGAGACCGGACACAGCAGAAGTTTTATTCCCACCTCACTAAGACTCAGATGTTCACACAGTTTATAGAGGAGTGCTCCTTTGTCAGCGACAGACACGCATGCCTTGAATTCTTTGATGAATGTGTTCAAAAGGTCTGTGTCATTATAATATATAAATTGTAATTCAAAATCAAGTCGTCCTCCATAAATTACATAATTTTAGCAGTGCCACACTAACCATGTTCATATCCAGAAATGTAAATATTTCATTGTGGTTTCATAATAAGAATAATACTTATTTTACTCTCTCACACCTTCACACGTATCTCATATCTCTTGCCTGGGTAGGTGGATGTGGAGAAGCCTGAGGAGGTAAGGCTGATAGATCTTGATGAGACCCACAGTGGAGAGCATACAGTGTTTATAATGCCACCAGAGGAACCTCAAGAACCTGATGGCTCTGAATGCCCTGCGCTTTACAGGCTAGTTCTGACACATAACCAAACCAGTTTTCTTCACACAGTTACAGCCTATAAGATTTTCTGTTATATAAATTCTGTTTGTGTGTTTATTTTAGCTATGAGACATTTCCTATTCTGCATCCTGAGTTGTTTGACCGACCTCAGGATCAACTCCGTACCACAGCAAAGGGTAGTGCCCCAAGTAGTCCAGCTCCTCGCCGTACCAAACAGGTACACATTACGAAATGAATGCAATATGTAGACTGATTAATTTCCCATATTCTGGTTTATTCGTGTATTAATGCTACAGTCTGTTATTAACCATCTGAGAGTCTTAGTGAATACAACTAGACCTTTTGTAATGTTTAAGGTAAAATGATTTAGACATTTAACATAGGAATTTATTCACACACTTTTTGTTTCCTTGTGTAATGCCCTCTTGCTGTGCACTTTAATGCACTTTAATGTATGTAATCAGTAGAGCGTGATCAATATTTCTGTACGTATGTAATATTTCTGCATGCTCAATCACTTACAGGAGATCAAGCTGGCACAGAAATGTGCACAAAAGTACTCTGCAGTACCTGACATGTGGTCCAAGTGTCTGCTGGGCCACTGTTATGGTCTGTGGTTTATCTACCTGCCCACATTTGTTCGGGCTGAGAGCACCAAGGTGCGGGCACTCCACACTGCCTATGAAGTGCTCAAGCACATGGAGACACGAAAGGTGGTGCTGCCTGACGAGGTGAGACCTCATACCCACCACTGACACCCAACATGACTGTGACAAAACATTTTTACATGACTCAAGAGTCAAAAATGTCTCTCTTTATGCCCTCAGTCTAATTAAAAAAAAACTTTTTCTAATTTTTTCTCTTGCAAACAAATATTTTCAGGAACTTCCTTAATGAAATGTCGTATTTATGAATCAAATAACATTGGTATTTTGAAATGTATTTACAGCCCAAAACTTACATTTCAGTCTAACATATAGTGATAACATCGAACCATCCGTTGTGCTTGACTTTATAATTTTGTGCTTGACCCCGAACCTACATTCACAATCACTTATCACTGAGACTCCCATCTGTGTTACTCGGCTTCCACCCTGTGTGTGCACCTCTTGAATAATTTCTGAATAGTTTGATCTTGTAACAGGTGTTGCCATTTTGTACACAACACAATAATGTCTGTAGGCATTCACGGATTTAACCCTGGGACTCTGGAGTGTGGTAAGCTTAATTTTTACTAACCATCTGCAGCATTGTTTGTGTGTTGCAGGTGTGCTACAGGATCTTAATGCAGCTGTGTGGGCAGTACGGGCAGCCTGTGCTTGCTGTCAGGGTCCTGCTGGAGATGAAGAAAGCAGGAATCACTCCTAACACCATCACATACGGGTACTACAATAAGGTTAGTCCTCTAAAAGGCAAGGATAACCCCTGACATGAGGGTGACCTTTGATATTAATGAATGGATTTCTGTTGAAATGTGATGATCCTTTCCTCTCATGTGTTGCTAGGCTGTTCTGGAGAGCAAGTGGCCATCCACCAATCAAGGAGGTCGCCTTCGATGGGCCAAGCTTCGCAACGTTCTTTTGGCTGTGGCACAGTTCAGGCAACCAATCAAACACAGGCAAAAGAGTGACTCTGTTAGCTCAAAACAAGGTTTGTGTACTTTGAACAGTTTAGCTCCACGATAAGTAGGGTAGCATAACTATTGTTTTACCTGCGCTTCTGATTATTTTTGTGTGCTGTAGGTAACTCCAACTGTAATCTTCTCCCTCACTCTACACTTGTACGTCAGACCAGCTGGAGTGGTTTGAGTGAAAGTTCAAGTCATGAATCTTTGACTGGTCCGATCACTAAGAGCAACAGTCTGAGCAGTATGCGACCTGACAGTAAGTGACTAACAAATGTTGCTACTTTAGTATTACTGCTTCTTGTTCAGTATTAAATATATACACATACAGCTACTTGTATAAATTTTCTATGAGTTATCCTACAGAAATTACGCAGAGCACACTGGATACACCTTCTGTTCATGTAGATGGCAATAACTTGTATTAAGTCAGCTTTCAGCAGAGACTGTCATATTCTCTGGAACCACACTACAAAGAAAACTAGCTTTAATGATTTTATCTTACTTACACAGCAATTTCATTTTCCAAAAAGTTTCTGAAAGTTTTTTTTTTTGCAATCACTTTTTCCTACGTCCCAGGCAGTCAAGATTTATAAAAACTGATTGCAAAAAAAAACTTTCAAAAAAAGATTGAAAATGATGTTGCTGTGCTGTGTGTTGCTGTGGACTGCAACATACTTTTAGCAGTTCGATAAAATTGTTTGCTGTGAATTTTCTGACTAACCTAAGATGCTGTTGATGAGCATTATCGGATGTTATTTTAAAGCAAGACATGCCAATCTATTCAAGATTGAAGATTTTGTTTGTCCCATACACGTTTATATAGAGTTTATTATTTGCAGTGTAATGAAAAATGTGGCCTATTCCTACTTATACTTTGCATATAAATATCATTTATTATTTAATTACAGAGCTAAAAATAAGAAATGAACATTTCAATTATTCAATTCAGTTATTCAAATGTGTAACAATTCAATTATGTTACAAAAAAAATGTTTGCAATATGCAAAAAGAGGATGAAAAATGTTTTTATATGAGCAGGGTTTTTATACAATTAATAATCATGGAAGAATGCATTTACACTGTCTGTATCTGTAGGACTAAGATCTAAGAATTAAACCAGTGTAATTGTGTTTTATTTTCCACAGAATCTATGTTAGCTAAGAAAGCAACGCTCCAAAACAAAAGCACTGATGACCCCGCCTCCCGCAAACCTCCCATTGGTCCTCGAGATATGGTTACACCTTCCCCAGTTCCCCATGATGATCCTGTTAGAGTGCGACGGAGTGACATCTGCTTGTCAACCTTTTACAAGGAATGTGCAGAGCCAGATACAGACTGCAGGTGCCAGCCGTCTGAGAGAGACAGCAGGTAAAGATCATGAGTTAATGTTATAATAACAATAATCTGTTATGGTATTCATGTTTTACATTAGATTAGTCATAGTTTTGTAATCTGTTCAAATAACGTTTTTCTGTGATTTGTTTTACTTTAATGAAAACCACTATGAATATTATATTATTGATGCTTCATCTACCTTCAGATCGGCAGAGCAGCGAGAAACGCTGAATCGTAAGGCAGTAGATGAGAACTACAACAACGTACTGTCCCCAAGTCGTGGACTGGCAGGTAAATTGCAGCAGCTTCTCACACCCACGCGTCACCGGAACTCATCACGGCGTGCAGCCAGCGTGGACGAACGGCGACCTGCCACTAACGGCCCGTCACGAAAAACATCCGAACAGAGGCAGTCTCGCAAATCACAGGTGGCCGAGACTCTGCTGAAAGCCAAAGAGAGACTCTACAATGCCACCTCAGAGGTCAGAGATAGCGTCACTCCATTAGTCAAATCACAGAAAAATATCAGCCTAAAATTTCAAGTTTACAAAACATTCTAGCTTACAGGAAAAAGTTTTAGTGACATTGTAACATAAACAGGTACAAGTACTGACTGTTCTTTGTTTTTGTTTTTTGTTTTTTTCAGAGCTCATTGTCTGTCGGTAGTGACATTGACCTGTCAGACCCTCCAAATTCTGGTTTTTCACTCAGGAAGTCATGGGATTCTACACAGGAAGGGGTGGGGCTGGAGGTAATTTCACAGAAAAAACCCTAGGTTTTTTTTACAGAACTTCTCTTTTTCCTTTTCTTTTACATATACAGTAGTTTCCTTGTGAAACAACTGACTCATATCCTGTAGTAGCATAACCCAGACTGTTACCAATCAAGTAAATGTCACCATGTTGTCATTTCCCTTGCAAATGTACTTTACCATTCCTATACATATTTGAATCAAAGAAAATGTTCCAATTACGACACATTTCTAAGCAAATAGAAAAAATAAAAATGATTTCAAATCACTGTTGATCTTGATAATGTTATAGTGGTTTGTGAAAATAGGTGACCTAAAGCTGCTCTTTTTGCCCAGGTATCAATGTCGAGCTGTACGCTTTGTCGGAGCTGCAACTCGTTGGTGTATGATGAGGAAATCATGGCAGGCTGGACATCTGATGACTCTAATCTTAACTCCAGCTGCCCGTTTTGCTCAGCAACATTCGTACCACTGCTTAATGCAGAGATCTGTGACCTTGGGCCTGTCGGAAGGTAATATCTCCTGAGCATACCAGTTCTGTTTTGAAGTTTGTTCTGAATTCAAAATATGATTGTTCTATCCATAGAGTGAAACATCAGAAATAACAACAAATTTTGTTCCATAGCGAAATTTAATGAGAAAATCATAGCTTTTGTCACTTAGTGAACCGTATTTTATTTTATTTTTTTGACATTTTAAATTAATTTCATAATTTTTGGTTGCATTTACCTTAAGACTGAAGGATCAATACAGTCTATGTGGTTTTGCAGTTTCACTAAGGCTGTACAGATACATTGATTGTCTAAAGTGTTTCTGTTTTCTTTTTTCCTGTATCTATATATGTATTTATGTATGTATTTATTCATTTCATGTGAAAGCAGTCAGTATCGCAGTAACTGGAACATGGAGGATGAGGTGGAGAGTGCAGTGAGGCCCCCTACTGGCCATGATGGCTTTCTGTATAACGGTGTAAATGAGCCTGATTCTAGTTCAGAGACCAGCACATACTCTGAGAACAGCAGTAATACTCTAGTAAGACTGCATTCTTTACTCTTTTAAAATGTTCTGCTTCAGCAAGAGTATTTGATTGACACTGTGGAAATGTGTCTGTGTTTAGAACTCTTCTTCGGGTGGCACCCCTCAGGTGACAGTGGCATACCTGAGCCCTCTGGTCTTGCGTAAAGAACTGGAAAGTCTTTTGGAGAATGAGGGAGAAAGTGTTCTCTCTCAGGTTCAGTTACTGGACAGCCACTCCATCCTCTTCTGGAATCTGGTGTGGTACTTCAGTCGCCTTGGCCTTCCTAGCAATCTCCTGCAGCTGGTGCGGGCCTCTCCACTAGCTTCACAGATTTCACAGGTACCAGGGACACACACGCTTCTACACTGTCTCTTACAGAGATTTTTAGGTAACATGAAAATTCAGTAAGTAGATATGATTGTGTAACACTCATGTGGTGTGTTCCAGAGCCCAGAGAGTTCTTCAGTAAGGGTGAGGTTACTGTGGGACACTTTGACACCTGATACAGATTACTGGCCTCCTCTATACGTGCTCTGGAGAATACACAGTAAGAAGAATACATACACAACTTCAGAAGAAGCTTGTCTTTTAAGCTTTTAAGTAGAGGTTGCTAACTGTAACATAAAACAACCTGAATTCACAGATGGACCATATTCAACTAATCTTGCTGCCCTAAATTTTAATCATAACACAAATGCAAAAATAAAGCATACAGATGTAGTGCTGTTGCATGTAGGTACTTTTTTTTGTAACTATGCAAAGAGTAGATTTTAAGTGTAAACCTGAGTTGGAGCCAAATGAATTCACTATAAGGAGGCATGGTTATGTGTGCTGATGTACTATCCAATTAAATATGAATCATCACCAAAAGCTTATTTGGATACATTTTAATAATTATACACAATTTGATTTTAAGTTTAGATTTTATGTCTATGTATGACTGTCTGTCACAACAGCATTTTTTTCATGTTTGATCATTCCTTGTTGTAAGTAAGTAAGTAAGTAAGTATGTAAATTTTATTGTCACACACACAATCATACTTTACAGTACGATATGCAGCGAAATATGGGCATACAGTTAAGTACA
>JAOTRN010000046.1:20835410-20852712 GCA_028566695.1 Bagroides melapterus | reverse complement strand
ATTTTCCAGTTTTTATCCTGGGAGCAGAGAATCAGGGCTCAGAAGTACACACAAGCAGGCAAGCAGAAAGAGATAGCGGGAGCAGCTGGCGAAAACACATCTGCTCAGCTCAAGGGCAGTAGGAAGTACATGTTATGGGCATTTACTCATTCTTAGACATTGCATTTATATCCGGTTGATATCTTTTAAGTGAAAACATTAAAGGAAGCAGTTCAGTATGTTGTATATAGGTAACGTTTTTGGGCAAAGTAGACTATTTATATAGAAGTATGGAGTCATAAATAGTATAGAGCCACAAAACTGGGTTCTATAAAATGGGACAGGATTTATAAGTCTGTTCTTGAAGTCAAGAAAATGGCATTTTGCCATTGTGTCTATGTTAAGAGGGTGCTTAGCAGACAGAAACGCACAGAATTTTGAGCCAAAGCACCACAAGTTTTTGAATGTTCCAACTGTTGTTGCACCATAACACTCAAAAGAAAGCAAAATGAACAAATTGCCAAACCAGTAGAAAATAACTTAAGCTTAATCAAATTAGTAAAATGCACAGAAGATAATCACTTTAAAAACAAGATGAAAGATTCATATGTTGTACACATGTCTGACTGTTTGGTTTGTTCCTCTTTTCTGCCAGGTGGAGTGCCGATGCGGAACTATGCATGGCGCAGACACAACCATCCCTTCTCCCTGAACTTTCTGGAGGAAGTCCTACGCTGTGTCGGTATGAATGAAGTACACAAGGCCATCACGTTCTTCCTGGACACCATCTCCAAGCAGCCAGGCACTCCCCGGATACAGAGGTGAGGAGTACAGCTTGATGTGAACAAATATGAGGATCATAGTATGCTGTACAAAAAACAGCTAGAAATTTTACCCATATATCAGTGCACTGCAATCAAAGAAATTTGCTGATCAACACACATTGCTGTACATTAAGGCCAGATAAAATATTTATTTGAGGAGAATGAGATTGTTAGACACTACAAATTCTAACAATTAACTCATTTGACTTTCCTACCCATAGGAGTTTGTACAGAGAATTTCTGTTTCTTACTTTGGCTGCTATGGGCAAAGACCATGTCGGTGAGTAAAGTAAGATAAAAAAAAGAGATTTCTGTCCACCATGTTACTTAACTTCTGTCACATTGATTATGCCTCTCTGTACTGTAGCTGCTTTTGACAAGAGGTACAAGGCTGCCTACGCCAGGCTGAGTAGTTCCCTTGGCCGAGAGGAGCTGAAGAGGAAAAGAGCTCAGCCACCTAGCCCCAAAGCTGTGGACTGCAGACGATGTTTCCTGGTTCCACTGGACTGCTGAGGGTTGACACATGAACACTCATGCTCTACAGCTGTGACCCTTCTCTCTCTCAGTGACTGCCTCCTGCAACTATCTCCCAAAGTCAGTTCTAAGTGGGCCTTTATTTCATCGAGTCCCACACATCTCCACATAGAAGTCAATGGACTGTTGTTCTGAAACCCTTTTTGTCCTGTCACTCGGCAGCTTTAGGCACATGGTACTTGTTGCAGAACTCATTGGCCAAGATAACAATTCTCTTTGGCCAAGAATCTGTCATCTTCTTTATTTTACGTTTGTTTGCAGTTGCCTCAGTTCATTTTCATGGGGCATGTCTTACCAGATCTTTCTATTTGTAGTACATCAGACGTTTAGACATTCACTGCTGGGCTGAGTTTTCTCTTTGCCAAGTAACCAAACCCAGACACTGCAGTCATGCTTCATTGGCGTTCTGGTCTATGCATCAAGCAAATCATCATTATACCAGCATCACAATATGTCCCATTACTCCTTCAGAGTGTATATTCTGTAATCTTGCCTGTGTGTGTGTGTGTGTGTGTGTGTGTGTGTGTGTGTGTGTGTGTGTGTGATTGTAGCTTACTAGACAGCCTACATTTTAAAAACCCTTTAAGTTCCTCTGTCTTATAGTCACTGTCTATATTAGGTCTTATTAACTTCTGCTACTTATGGTTAGCTGTGCCTCTAGCAATTAAGCTGTTAGAGAAAAACTCTCGGTTCATGAGAGCCATCAAAATGCTGGGATGAAACTTCAGACTGATGGCCACTGAAGAGGAGGAAGGACTACATTGTGGTACGGACTGAGTGGGATGTGGAGGGCATTCAGCTCTGAAAACAGGAGCACAGAAGTGATGAGTAAAACAGACAACCCAAAAAAAGCACTGAAGACTGAACTGCCTGAGTAAACTGCAGTGGAGTATATGAACGATAGGAACTGTGCTCTGCTAAAGACTCATAACCAAAAGACTATCTAATTGGAATTTACCTCCTTATTTTATTTTGTTATTATTTTTGTTTTACTTGTTTGCAGTCTGATTTTATTGTTTTAAAAACATTGGATGTGTGTATGAGCCTTGTGATGTGTGTTCAGCTTTCAATCACCCAGACATTTATTGAGGGAGAAAAAGCCTTACATTTACATTCTCCCATGTTAAACCTAATCTTACTTCTCCTATAAACCTTAATCCATCTAACAAGAACATTGTTATCCAGCCTCCAACACACTGAGTTGTCTCCTCCTCCTGGACCTTTGGCGATCTCCACCCAGGTCGAAGGCACTGGATCTGGATTGACTAGTTGTTTCTGTAAAGAGAGGTATTGGGAAAGAAAAGGCAAAATGGTAAATCACATGTGTAGCATGTAGGGCAGTGGTTTAGCAGGAGCAGCTGGATGGTGGTGTATTGGGGCCATGCTAATGTCAATCATTACACTTGTAATTCATTCATAAATCCCTGACTATAGACTCCTGCCAAACCACACTGTCACTTGCTACAGGAACGCTTAATGTTTTACTTTTGCTGCACCACTGAACAGCTATGTGTATTTGTGTGTGTTTGTGTGTGTTTGTGTGTGTCTATCTATGTGTGTGTGCGTGTGTGTTTGTGTGCTTATGTGCCTGTGTGTTTTGTTTCTTCAGCCCTTTCTGCCTTTTGCAAAATGTTTTTGGTTGTGCTAATGTTGCCCTGAGAGGCACATACACACCTTGCTCAACCCTTTCGCACTATGTAGGACTGTGTCATTACTACAGTCAGAAACACGCCTCACTAAGTTGCATACTCACACAAACCGTCTGGTCATGGAGTCACACCCATTGTTTGTAAATTCATACAGCACAGTCAGACTGAACTACAGCTCATTTAGTATCAGCAGGAGACTTGTAATGCTAAACTGATTCTCTGATGACTCCTCACAGTGAACCTGTGAGAATGAACCCTCCTCCCTGATGGCCTTATACTAGCTTCTTTCATTCTGGGAGTATGCTTTGGAGGGGTGTCCTGGTGTCAGTGCTTCTCACTGCATATAAAAATGTAATCTCTACTGCTGATCTGAGAACATGTGGTTGATCTAATATTTCTACTGAAGATGTGTTAGATTCCTGGCAATAGATGAGTGCCAAGGCTGTCTGAATTCTTATCCATCACTGTGGCTTCGGTTCATTTAGCAATATGGGTAGTAGGGACGTCCTTAGAAAAGCTGTTTTGCCAATTTATATTACTATTGCGTCCAGCCTTATAATGTGACAATGGCCTTCACTATGTCCTTTACCTCCTCTCTCTTTATTAATTTCTATGTTTTGTGTTTGTTCTTTTTCTGCAAAGTGTCTGTGGCTTCTTTAACGAGTCATAACACTTTTACTTGTCATGTATGTTTAAAGTGGTGAAGCACATATATATGTTTCTGTGTGGAGTTATAAGTCACCTTGAAGAGAGATAGAGTTATTACATGTTCCTCTGAATAGTGGAAAACTAGGGGTGGAAAGCTGTGATTAATATAGCTATAATCATTTCCGTATAGAAAGGTTATGATGATAGCAATATGTTGTGTAATGTTTAGTCTTAGGACAGAAATCAGCACTGATGTTAGTAATTAGCTTAAAAAAAGAAAAGAAAAAAGGGTGAACAATTCAAAAATATATTCCTGTTCAGGAATGAAGTCCTCTTTTTTTTCCCCATTTGTTGTGCCGTGTTGTATAATAATGACCAGCAGGGGACAGCATGCCAAAGGGAGTTTTGCTCAAAAAGGTCTGCAATGATTTCACTGTATTTTAATGCATCGGACTGCAACATGAGGAAATGAGGAACATGAGGAAAACAATTTTTATTTTTTAAAATTAAATGGAAAAACAAAGGATTTGCAGAGCTATATTTAAAATGTGTTGTGTTTGCTGTAGTAATTTATATAGATGTGAGTTCTGTTGTGATTTTTTTTTTAATGTCGAAAAAAAAAACCTCATGGTTGTGTTTTGTTTGACTATGGAAATGGTGGATTGGTTTTGGCCATGGTGTAACATCATCCAAAAATGTGACCTGACAACATTAAAGTCCCTCATACATTACTGTAAACACTGATGTTCAGCACTAAGACTTTGCAGATATATAAAGAGGTTGTTTATAGCAACGTCAACAAAATTCACCAAGACTAAAAAGGGACTGAGCCATAAATGTGAAACATAAACATGATTCAAAATCTGAAGTGCACAGCAAGAGTAAACCTTATCATAATATTTAGAGGAAAAAAATAGTTTGCAAGTGACCATCTGAGGTTTGTTTATTCCCCTCTCTAGAAAATCATTTAGCTCCACTGGATTGCAACATCCTCTTCAAAGCTACTAAATATTGAAACTAAAATATATTTTATCGCCTCTAATATAAAGTATTGTTATTTTATTTATTTACATTTATTTTTTTTTCCCCAAAAACAAAATGTATAAAATGAAGGTATTTGTGTGTTACTAGACTGCCACTGAAGGCTGTGATGGTGGGCGGTATAAATGACAGCATATTTGGAAGTCCGCCAATGTATCCGTGTGTAGTTATTGCACACAGTGACATAGTGTGTTACCAGGTCGAGTTTAATAACCACTGCATGGTGGCATGGCTAATTTATGTCTCTCTGTTGGACAACTTTCATTATGAACAGACAGAGACGAATTTTCTTCACACTCAAACACACAGCTGAAGTTGGCTGCTAGCACAGCTGTAGCATTGCAGTGTGGTATATCTCCTAAAATGTTTTTTAAGTCCCTCAGTAGACACTTTGGCTTTGTCTATTTGTCATAAATAAACATACCTCCATAAATATTATAAATATTATTCAGAACATTAAAAAAAAAGCAAGCCAATCCAAAATAAGCTTAAAAATAAATTGAAATACATTGAAATAAATAAATTGAAATACACTGGCACATACTACAATAGACATATGTCATTTATGTATTTAGATAATATGTAGGAAAATGTCAGATGGAAAAGTAATGATGTGCCTGTCCACACATGATGGATTCAAGGGAGTTTTTTTAAAGTAAAAAAGAAGAAGAAAAGAAGACTTCAAACATTGTTAAATAACTATAGGGTTGTGTAGCAGCCAGTGGCAGAGGATATAAACTCAACACTTTATAATGAACACCATGGTAATGCACAGCATGGCTTTCATTTGCTCTTCGAACAACCTCAGTTCCTTATAGCATCGATTCCACAACCAGTTAGAAACATTGCTTTGAGATTCTGGTCCATGACATGATTATATTGCATAATACTAACACTGGAACCCAATGTAAATCTTAATCAAGGATTGGCATGTTGTACATACAGAGATGCATTTTTGCTCACCACAGTTAATAAATTAAGATTATAAGATTTAATATATCCTTCCCATCAGCTTAAACCAGCCTGGCCAGTCTCCTCTGACCCTTTATCATTAACAAGGTGTTTTTGCCCACCCACTGCACATGACACTGTTCTGTCTAAACTCTACAGACTTTTAGGTATGAAAAAAACAGGGATTCAGCAGCCTCTGAACTACTAAAACCAGCCCAGAGATCAAATGTTCCTCTTTCTTCTGATGTATCTGGAGTTCTTGACCTGCTTTTACACATTGCAATGGTACAAGATTAGTTAATTATAAAATTGCATGAGCAGGTTTTTCTATTAAAACAGCAATTTCTTTCATTTCAGATAGGCAGTGTTTGCTTAATGACATACAATTTTCTAATAAGAATGCTTGGCAAAGATGAGCAGAGGAAAAAACAAAACAAAAAAAAAAAAACACTTTTTCAATTGTTAAATCACTATACTAGTATACTATATACTAGTATAGTAATATACTATACTAGTATAGTGATTTGCTCTATACTAGTTGACCAGAGTACTGAAATACTTTCATGGGTGTATTCTCTTCACATAGTAAACCACTGAAGAATCTCATCTTTTTTTTACCGCAGGACAAAATCAAGTCACCAGTCAGTTTCAGCTTAGAACAGATCAATAACCTTCAGTCAGACTTCAGTGAGACTCCACAATGAGGAGCTTGGCTATTATTAAGTAATAAGTCATAAACTAGAGGTTTTTAGAACTGAGTACAATGACAGTATGTCCAGCTATAGACAGGCTCTAAAAGCTTCTAGGGCTTAGCACCTGGAAAACTCAGAGAGAATAACCAAAATAATCCCATGTGGTTACTTAGCACAGTGGCTAGATTAACAAAAAAAATTAAAAAAAAGAAAAGTGTATTCCATCACAGTGTATTAGTGAGGACTTTCTTGAGTGAGGATTTTCTCCACTGGAAAAAAAGTAAATTATCAGGAACTAAACTGTGGATGTTCAACCATTGGCATCATCTTGTGATCCAATCTCACCTAAAGCTACACAACTACAAGGCTTTCCAAGTATAGGACAGGAAGAGTATTATTACAGCTAAACCAACATGTTTGTTAGGTCCTATTCCAACAAAATTACTGGAAGAAGTGTTACTGCTGGAGAGCCTCTTCTCAGTATTTTTATCTCCTCGTTAACTTTTTAACTTCATGTCCCTAAACCCCTCAAGTTGGCAGTTACTAAGCCTCTTATAAAGATAACTACTCTAGATCTTAACGGATTATCAAATTACAGACCCATTTCACACCTTCCATTTACGTCTAAAACTTTAGGAAAGGTTGTGTCTGTTTAAATATGCTCCTTCTTACAGGAGAACAATATCTTTGAAGAATTTCAGTCAGGTTTCAGGCCCCATCATCGCACAGAAACTGTGCTAGTTAAACTTACAAATTACTTGTTCTAAGCTTCAGACCAAGGCTGCATCTAACTATTAGTTTTTCTTGACTTTAGTGTTGCATTCAACTCTATAATTACATAATGATTATATAATATCTAATGATTATATAATTATATAATTGGTGCTCTTACTGACACAGACAAAACAAAAATGAAATAAGATTTCTTATAAGATTTTCCTATAAAAGAAATTTCCTACATACTTACTCCAAGTAATAAATATGTACTACATTTTTAAATTGTAAATCCCATCCCACACATATCCTGGAACACTAGTGTATTCAGATTTGAACTGTATCATTGTATAGAATTGTACTAGAAAAAGAAATGTTCCACAGATTTTCAACTCTTGTGCAAATGCAGACTGTGGGCCCCCTTTTTTTTTTTTTTGAAAAGCCCTTTAAGGCCCCCTCCATCTAGAGGTAGTCATTTCCACTATTCCCTGACAGTCACACTTCTAACTGCAAACACTGCACACAAGCTTGCGTGTTTACTAGCAGCTGTAAAGAATACAGGATTTCAGAAAGTTAAAGTAAAAATTGCATAGAAATTCACTCATTCACAGTTTTCCTTTACAGCCTGCAGGTTTCATGCTCCTGTCCCCCTGCCTAGACTAATCACACACACAATAGAGCTAACAGTTTGTGTGAGGAGGCGTGCGTGGACTGTCAGATGTGTGCCCAGTAGAGCAGTGAGCGAAGTATTTATGTATGTATGTGTGTGTAAGTGAGCTGTAAGCAGTACTTAAGGTGGGTGTAAACTTCCATCAGGAGCAGATTAAGTCCCTGTGATCATCACCATGTGAAACCAGTCAGGCTTTCTATAGCTAATAGGATAAAGCTGGGCTGCCTGGCTGACTATGAGCAGTTCACAGCAGGTAGTTCAGCACTACTACTGCCACATAGAGACCCAATAGACCGCCCCATCACACACTGCACTCTGAACACTCAACCGCCTGGCTGCATCACAGTGATAAGAATATATAATAACTATACAGTTATTGTTTCATAATGAGTCCACTAAAATATAGTTATAAATCTACACATTGCACAAGTGTACTAAACATAAAACAGTACTGATTTAGGTATAGATTATTATTGGTGTTTTTATTTACTTTACAATATTAATGTACTAATATCGGAATTAATACTTTTCTAAATATGGGCTGATTTTATGAGTTAAGGAATGTACTAGTCATGAACTAATGCAGAGCTAACTTAAACTATGACATGAATTTTATTACCTCATGTTTGTTAGTTAATGTATTAATTAACACAAAGAGGTCAACTAAATCAAACATGCTCTAAGACTAAAACATCAGAGAATAAGCTCATAGGACACTGGTTTTAAAGTGTAAATAGATAATAATAATAATAGAACATTTTCTAAATGAATAAATGTTACTGTATTACCTTTTCACTTGTGAGTAATCGATCTGATCTTCCATTCGGTCAGGGCTCGCAACTATGCATCCATGCATCCATGGACAATTAACTGTCCTTTTCCTCACATGTTGCTAACGTGACACACTCATGTCGGTTTCTTCTTTACATCCGAAGTTTTGCAGATTTTTACCACATAGACTGCTCAGGTACTTGTTCAGTCTCTTATCATTTCAAGACTGGACTACTGCAACTCACTGCTGGCAGTTCTACCTATGAGCGCAATTTGTCCTCTGAAAATTTTCCAAAATGCAGCTGCACGACTTGTTTTCAACCTGCCTGCTGCGTTCCCTCCACTGGCTTCCGGTAGCTGAACGCATCAGATTCAAACCACTGATGCTTGCCTACAAATCCAACAATGGACAAGAACCCTCTTAGCTCAAAGCTCTTTTCACTCCTCACACTGTGCCACGCTCCCTCTGATCTAATAGCACTGCAGGTCCCACCATCTCTCAGGGTATTATTATTATCAGCTTACTGATTGCCAGATATGAATTTAGAAGCTAAATATCACAGCAGGTAGCTTCACAACTCCATGAATGAATTCCAATTCAAACCATGTGGAGTTTTTCTTTTGTATGTTCACCCCATACTGCATGGGTTTTCTTTGGGTTTTCCCAATTTCCTCCCACCTTCAAAAACTTTCCAGTAGCTATATTAAATTGCCGTAATATGTGAATGTATGTGAGCATGTCCTGTGATAGTCCTGTGATAGAGTGTCTCATTGTGGATGTATTGACACCCAGCATCATGGCCATTAGATTCACTGTAACCCTGAAGCGGTTGTTGAAGATTAATGGTTAATGCAAAAGCAGTATGTACATTTTAAGAGTTACGCAGCTGTGACTCAACAGAATTGGGTAACAAGTTGTGTGAAGTATATTTCAGTAGATAATTTAAATTCAGTCGAAATAAATGCAGTGTTCTCCAATTTTTAATTTTAGGTGTAACTGGACTATAAAGATAGAACTTTACTCAGAAGTGAAACATTTTGATTCAACATTAAAATTTAAACTAGAGTATATAGTAGAAATGCTAAAAAAAAAAAAAAAAAAACACACATTGTAAGAGTTATTTACAGTTGTCTCATGTTGAGAATGACTAGTAGGAACATCCTTTCAGACTTGGAAACCTAGCTACTAAGGTTTAAATTGCACTGTGTTTCTACTGGGCAGTCCCGATAGAGATATTCCCACAGACATTCAAGTAAATGACGCTGTATTTGCTAAAGCAGGTGGATTCTTTCACTCTTCCACAGAGACAAATAGAAGTGAGGAGAATTTCCATGTTGTTATAGGCTGCACTGTAGAGTATGGGTCTATGTCACTCAGATCTAATCCTAATTAGATCTCTTTTGCATGTCTTTTAGGGAGAACCAAAGAACACCAAATGAAAAAAACACACTGCCGGTCTCTTGTTTTGCTTTAAGGGCCTTTGTATTGTGTGTGTATTGGACACCCCACTGCGTATGTTAATGCCTGTTAATTGGCTTTGCTGTCATGCTGTGCAGCACACAGTGCTCCAACAACACAGGCTTTGAGGCGGTTTTCTCAGCTTACTCCTCATCCAGGAGAGCCAGTTTAGCTTTACTAATCCAATGCCTTGCTTAGAGCTTGCCAAGTATATTGTTGAGTTCATTATCTTTTATTTTACAAATAAGATAAAAGAAAATATTTTTATATGAATTTGGCAGAATTAGTTTTTATGATTTAGACACTATAATGGTCTAGAGAAACTGGCACACACATTTATTTAAAAATGTAAAGATTTTTTTCTGTATGTGCATATCATTGTCTTCTTTAAAAAAGAGGACGCTGGTTGCATTAAAACACTGTGGATATGGATCAGTTGTATGTGTTATGTGTTCATAACACTTCTCATGCAGTCTATATGGAGGAACCTCCTTTTATCTTGTTTTTTACCTGACTGTTTGTGGTGACCTGACAAGAGACTTTCATGTACAGTATGTGAAGGTTGTAGTGGGAATAACAGGTAAGCTGTGCAGAACTGGTTAACGATAACTAGTACATTGTTATGTCTATGGTAACAGGCAGATCAGTTCAGTGTGTTCTGGGATCCTGGCTTATGCTTTAGGAGACTGGTAGAACAGTGTCTAGGGCAAGTACAAATCAAAGGGTTAGACACAAATAAATTTGTTTTAAGTGGAGGAGTCTGTCTTTAAATAAACAATGACAAGCAAACACATAATGGCTACAAACACTTTAAGGTATTATTGTGTATAATATAATTTTAAATCTTATGTATAGCAAACTAAAACCTTTCTTTTTCAATGTTAATAAATAAGGTCCTATATTGTAGGTGAAATTGAAGCAAGTAAACCACAGCTCAGTGAGCTTAATGGGGATTTAAAGGCACTTCACATCTTCCCAGTTCTTGCTATTGATTATTGGTTATGATTATGAGAAATGGCTATTGCACACCCTCAAGCAATTCTTCCATGGCCACTTTAATAGCATGAAGTACCCAAATGCTAACACCATAATTTCTTTCAGTGAGGCTTTATATGAGTGACTAGTACAGTGCCAGATGGAGTCATCTACTAAATGATACAAAAAGGGCCTGAAATACTGTAGGATTATATAACAGGTGATTTGATGTGAATCAGATCCATTAACAATGTGTGTGGCTTAGGAAACATGTTACTAGCACTGCAGGAAAGTTAAAAGTAACAGGTAGGGAAATTTTGACAGAATTCAGACTTCTGTAGGTTTTCCTGCGGTCCATCTATTGACCACTATCATTTGGGTGGAATTTACAGTAGCAGCTCTATGATATTCTTCAGAGTGAGACTAATAATACTTTTAAGATACTGCTTATTTAGAATACTGGCTGTATAATAACATAATATCTTTGGACCCAACCTGCCTTGTGTCAACAATCCAATAGTGGGTGCTGTAATAATGGTAGGGACAATGTGTCCTTCCTTTAGTTTTAGAGCTTTGCAGGTACAAATGTGATAAGGAAAAAATACCATACAGTGTAGCCTTTACCTTTAACCCGACCCTATTTACATTATTTTTCCACCTTTTTTCTACGTGACTTGTGTACTTCAGCACAATTTGTCGTTCCGTAGTTCAGTTATTTCTGTTATATGAGGCTACGATAAGCGCGCGCTCGCGCGGTCTTTAGCTCTTATAAGCGGTGCGTGTTTGAAGCCCCGCCCCATGTACTTTGATTGGTTGATATTTGTTGCTCGTTTTCTGTTCGTTTGTTTGGTTCGGACAGAGCAAGGGCGAACAGCGCGTGAGTGTAGTGCGCCTTCACACGCAAACGCTGCGGTCAGTCTGCACACAAACGCACACTCACGGAAGCGCACGGCTTTGTGCAGAGCAACATGACAGTATAGGCACGATCTGCTGACTTTTTCCAGAAGACGGATTCTATTATTTGTCGTCTTTTTCTTCTTCTTGAAAAAAAATATATTATTTTAAAAAATCTGAATAACTGACTTGAGAACAAATGAAATATCTGTTTATCCTCTGGACTGTAAAATGATTCTCAGGACGGAATACTACCAAACCATGACCATGAGCGTTGTGTCGCTTCTGCTATTGCTGGCAACATTACTAGGTAAATATATTTATTCATAATGCTATATTTGTTTTGTCTTGTTTGCCTTAATGCTTCTTTCTCTTCGATTAACTTTGCATATGCTGTTTTTTCCGAAAATACTTGATATTGATTTATGATTGCTAGGTGCATTTAAATTAAATCAAATAGCTCGTGAATTTTAATGTTTTCGTTGTTGTTGTTGTTGTTGTTTATATTTGTGAGTGACGCGCGATGTATGTGTTTTTGTTCAGTGATGTAAGCTGTTACAGCAGGTTCAAGTTCACTATAGTTGTCTCGCGGCCAAAAACATGATGCTTTTTTCTGTTCTGGCACAGAAAGACTCTTTTTTTTCCTTTTCCTTACGTGTATATTTAAGTTTCGTTTTTGTCTATAATTGTACACTTAAGGAGCATCACTGATAAAACTTGGGTTACATATTATTTTTAATCCATAATATTGTTGGATTATTTTACTCTCATACAGTGTGTAACATATGTTTTAGATTAGATTTCGATTTAGATAAGACATAAATCATATAACAACGGCATACTTGAATGGGCATGATTTTCTGTGTAGACTTTTTTTCGTCGCCGGTGTCGTAATTATTCGATTCTTTAGGCTACGATGCATTACGTAAATTAGATATTATATTGCTCCTAATTTCATATTTTTATATTTGTTTAGGTGTCAGTTGTTTATGGCCAGCTGCACTGCATAGATACTCTTGGTATATTGTGCTGTCTCTTGGCTGCTCTATAAACTCATATTAAAATATATTGAGCTTTATAAACACATTATAAGCTATTGCCAAGGTTTTGAGTTATCGTACTCTACAGTGCACATGACCACTTTGATGCAATTTACTCTGAATTCATGGAATGCTGTGTTCGTTAGATCAGTATTTGGAAATGATCGCGAACAGAATTTAGTGTGTATGTGTGTGTGTGTGTGTGTGTGTGTGTGTGTGTGTGTATGTGTGTGTGTGTGTGTGATTGAAAATATTACTGTGTGTGTATATGAATCCATGGCTCTGTAGTTTACAGATTATTTTGGGTATATCTTATGTTCGCTAATTAATAATGAGGATCAAACATTAGGCATATTGCAAAACATTTTTAAAACAAATATTACATTTCTAACATCCTCATTCATGTAAACCTTCATAGCTGAATCTGAAAATCTTTTATGATTATTTCACAAAAATAAATATGATTTCCAGGTGCTGTTTTATACGTGAGCTTGGGGTTGTATGATACATGGTTTGATTTATTTAATTAGAATTGTGAATATTATTTGAATAATCAAAGTTTGAAGAACCCTGAAGTTTTTGTTAGCTTGGTCACTAAAATGGGGGTAACAATTGAGGCTGAACATATGCACAGCACCAGATTTTGGGTTTGAAGCAGCAAGTTCATGGGCATCAGTGCAAAGCAGACAGACAGACCTGGGCCAGACAGTGCTACTGACCTTTAACCCTGACCCCTGGCACACCCAATACCCCTCATCTCCATAAGACTTGGAAAGGTTCAAGGGAGGGGGTGCCTGTTCTGATTGAGATCTCATTAAAAGGGGCGGCAATCCCTGCAGCTGCCTGAGACCAAGACACAAACGCACACACGCACGCATACACACATCTCTATAGAGTCACAACCAAGCTACTTTTAATCCAACAAGGCTCCCCTCTGGTTCAGGGGGTTAATCCAAAAGATCCACACAGCGTGCAGCTCAGGCCCAATCCAGCAATACCCAGGAAGGAGGGGGGCAAAGCATCCATTCTCTCTGCCTTGTGGATCAACCACTCTGCTGCTATACACTCATGTGCTGGGTCTGTCTTATGTTTACCAATTAGAGCCAATCTTAATTCAGTGCTGTGGGAAATGTGCTGCTGGGAGTATGCATTAGGGCCAAATGCTTTATACGCTTTGGGCAAAATTCTTTCTAGCTGAGAAATGCAGGAGAAGGGGATTATAAAACAAACTGCTCTGATCCGTCATTAAGCAGATGGTATAAAATGTACAGAAGTGCATCAAACAGAATGTCTGAATATATGTCTTCAATTGTTATATTGCAGCTGATGGAGTAAATTTTCTGAGTGGTTTTGTCAGAAAACTATGGCTACGGCTCAGAGTTAGTAGTAGTGTGGCTTTGATCACCACAGAACAGCTGTTCTTTTCAGAAACACAAAAGCACACATTTTACAATCCACACATTTTAATTTGCCTTTACTAAAGAGCGTAATCTATCAAACTATGCAAATGTTACCTTAGGAACATAAGAACATTCTGTACCCTGACTGCTTTGTATTTGATTACAGTTATTAAGCACATAGCCCTATTGTGTGTGAAGTGGCTCTTGTGTGTTTCAACAGCACCAAACATAAAAGTCAGTTGAAAATTGATATTTAAATATAATGTATTTGGACAGAGTACCATTTAGCATGTGTTTCTTATAGACTTCCAAACAACTCTAAAAAAAAAAAAAAAAGACCCTGTTTGCTTGGACTGATATTCCTGTTGCCGTCTGATGATGGAAGTTGTTGAAATGATGATGAAAGTTAAAATGTTTGTAGTGCATAACTAGTGAGTGAAAAAGGAAATGCAGTGAAAGAGAGCTCATGAAACCAAAATGTGGGTACTTGAATAGTCAAGACAGTCATGAGAAGATCCTAATGGAAGATGACAAATCTACCAGATCAGGTTGATCATTTGCCAAAGGAATCAAAGGCAGTTGAAGACATTCAATGATTCTCAGGCTATTGATGAGTTATATCCACTCCCTCTAATTATTTGTTAATTTAATTACCCCTCCCTATTAAGTCCCAGGGGGTAGTAAGGAGGATGTAAGTACAAGCCTCACAGTTAATTTGGCCCAAACCTCAATCGGAAATTGTTTTGTGTCTTATACACACCAATTCCCCATTTGGTCTGTACACTTTAATGAGCATCCCTCTTTAAACAATAGGCAAGAGCTGTGCGTTTGTGTGCCTGCACTGGCAGCGAATGGGCACGGAGTCCGCCAGCCAGAGCGAGGAGTTAACTCCCATTAGAGAGACAATAGGCTTGCCGCGGGCTCCTTCTCTCCTGCTGTGTTTGGACTTAGAGCTCCACAGACAGAGTCCCTCTGTCCCAAACTATAGAGACCATGGCACTGTGTTTATACTATGACCAACTACTGAGGCTATGGAAACACAGAGGCTGTGGAGGCTCTGTTACATGTGAAAGAGGCAGCAGGGTGTATTGCTCATTCTATGCAGTGGCCTATAAAACATTTACAACGGTGGCCATAAAAGAAGATTTAAGGAGCCAACACAATATACAGTAATTCAAACTCTTTTAAACCTGTTTAGGTTACGTTTGGCCTGCCTTTTGTTCAAAAGTGAAGTTGTCTCATAATACATCAGTGGGCCTGCTTAATACATAGCTACTTTTCCTCTATTGCTTTTAAAGATATTCAGAGATTTTAAAGTTATAGACTGCTTTAAGTCTATATTTGGTCTAATAATGTAGTCAAAACCCTGACTTATTTAGGTACAGCTGCATGTGTAGTTTATTTAGTGGAGCTTGTGTGATGGATTGTGTCCAAACAAAATCCCTGGGAAAAACAGCTTTTTGAATCAAACTGGAAATTCTGACTGGAGGTCCTGAGCAGTGGTTCAAACATTTCTATTTCAGTTTTTTTGCAAGAGAATTTCATTCGTCTAGCCCTGATGTTACAGACTTAAAAAAAACGAGACACCATCAATAAGAGGATTTGGCCATGTTTGTCCTATCTTTATCACTCAGGACACTCCCCCAGTCTGTTTGTGGGGGTTTCAGCATGAGGCAACAACCACAATAAACTGTGAAGTTCATGGCCAGCTTTCTGAACAATAAACAAAAGGATAGGGTGCATTCTGGGCTTTAGCTACCAAATGCAAGCTGCTCCCTCTTCCTTGCCCTGCACCCACTCTCTCATGACCTTTAGGGCCTAGGGTCACTGTCTACCCATGGGGGTGGGGTTTGATGGGGTTCGCTCTGTCCAAGTGAATATCTAAAGTCTTCTGCTTATTAATGACACCCAGATGGGAGGTGAATTTATCCCCAAACTTGCTCTCTCAGTCACACGCAGGGCCTGGAGGTCCCATAGCGCTTTACGAGTGGATATGGGCGCACTATTGTGGGAGCGTAGAATGCAGATGGTGCTGTAGGCATAACTAAGTGGGTCTAATTGAACAAAGAACCCATTGTTACCATCATACTGCTCAACCTCGTCCAAATTGTCATCAGCAAAAGTGTTAAAAAAAAATTTGATCAGTTAAATGGATCCAGTATGTCACTTCAGATTTCAGAGGATAGCCTGTGGATATCATTTAGTCAATACAAAACCTTACAGAAAGCAGTTGATTGGTCCAAGACTGTAGATTAAATCAGTAAAATAATTTAATTTAACCAATTGAAATGGTAATCAAAGACATTCATAAAACTAAAGCAGAGTTTTTTTTTCAGACATTTAATAGAAAGTCTAGGAGTTTTAACTCAAGCACCTTATGTGCTTTCTGCAATCACACCAAATTCATCTGCGTACTCTTTGGAGACTGAGATGTTGATTTATTAAAGTGACCATAATAAACTCCCAAACCCAGAGGCTCTGTAATTCTTTGGAAGGCATTTTGCTGGCTTTAAGTCCACTGATACTATATTAGAGGGATGTGTCACTGCATAACAACACAAACCTTACTCTGACTATGCACTGTTATCAGGTAATGAAACATTTCATGACTTTTCACAGTTACTAAATCTGTTGCTACACTTCAGATTAAACCTTACAGCGAGGAATTGTTGGTACCTCTGAAATTTTGGAGATTCCTATAATAACATGGATCAGTATTGTAGTCCTCAAAAATTGCACATGGTTGCTATATAAAAATCAGAAGGAATTGCTCACTGTGTTTGACGCAATATCTTTTAAAAGACTTTTTCATCCCTCCAATACAGTTCTGTAGACTTGTAGAATCTATGCCAAGGTGCCCTGAATCTCTTCTGCTTTTCTTTTTGTCATCTGTTAGTTTGTAGAACTAATAAGAGAAATGGGAATGATGTCAAGTTGCTCTCTCAGAATTCTTTGTTTCATGCTTAACACAAGCTGATGTAGGGCTGTGTGATTAATCGAAATCGAATCGCAATTTGAAACATTGCGATTAGCTAATCGCAAGAGGCTGCAATGTGGATGC
>JAOTRN010000046.1:20818300-20831177 GCA_028566695.1 Bagroides melapterus | reverse complement strand
ATCATCATCATCATCATCATCATCATCATCATTGCTATGAAGCAGACTTTTTTTGCTCCACCATTTTCATTTCATCATCAAAGCAGGATTTCAGCCTCACTATCATCTTTTCACTATCACCGTTTGTAAGCACCTGACACACTTCACATAAAAAGGTAGAATATCAGCTACGCTCTATACCACCTGACTCTTCCACATTTGCTTCTTTTCTCTTGCAGATATGGGCAGCACATCTGAGCTGGCCTTCATTAAAGAGCCCCATGATGTCATTGCTGTAAGGGACCGCCCCTTGATGCTGGACTGTGAAGTGGAGGGAGAAGGCCCTATTACCATTACCTGGCGGAGGAATGGGGTACCTATTCAGGTGGGTCCAAGAGTGGCCGTGTTAAGCAATGGCATGCTCCTGATCCGAAACTTCCAAAAACGACGCGAGAGCAACGAGACAGATGCGGGAGAGTATGACTGTGCTGCACAGAACCACTATGGCATGCTGATCAGCCGTAAGGCACGAGTACAGTTTGCATGTGAGTGTCCCATCATTTAATATTCATTTAAAAACCCCTGACTGATTAATTAATTAATTGGTACTGTTCATCTGTGTTAATGCATAATGGGTTGAGAATCTTCACACGTTCAACAGTGAAGTCTAACTGACCTTTGTTCTGTGTGAAGATTTTACACCTACAAATTTGAATTCTAAGAAATGCACCAAGGGACCCTTTAAGTCATACTTGATAATCCTCTCCCTTCTCATTGCTAGGAATTCCATTAGGCCAGAGGCTACTAAAAATGGCTTCCATTATTGATCACATACCGTTTGATGTTAGAGAGGGTAGAGGTTGGTCAATAGTAAAAGGCTATTGAGCAAGTGAAGGTTCAGAGAAGGGTTCAAATCCTGGCCCTTAACCCCTCAACTTCTCACTGGCTCAACTGAAACTCACTTTGGAAAAAGGAATCAGCCAAATGAGTAAAATGTGGGGAGTAAATGAGATGGACCCTTTTACACACTGTGTTGACTTGTTTGTTTTCATCTCTGCTCTCTGCCAGCTCTTCCCAAGTTTCACACCCACCCAGAGTCCATGGTAGTAGATGAAGGTGGGGTGGCACGCTTCCACTGTGCCATTAATGGGATCCCGGAGGCTAGCATCATGTGGGAGAAGAACAGAACCACACTCAGCACAGATGATGAAAGGTAACAACCACGCACACACTGGACCCACAGTTAAGATAATGTCAACATTCTCTATCTAATTTCTTTAGTGTAGACACATAGTTATTTAAGTGTTTAATTCTGTCCTCTCTCTGTAGGTATACTCTCCTGCCCAATGGCATTCTGCAGGTCACCAGTGTGCGTCATGCAGACAGTGGAGTGTATCGCTGTGTAGCCAAAAACATTGCTAACACACGTTATAGCCACGAGGCCCTCCTCACTGTCACTGGTGAGACCAACATCCAAACTCTCTCTCAGCCAAACCCTCTCTCAATCTCTCTTTCCCTTGCTCAGTGCTTTTCTGTGTTTCTCTCTACACAGTGGCAACTCCTCGTACATACAAGGAGCCAGTGATTCTGTCAGGTCCACAAAATCTCACCATCAACATCCACCAGACTGCCATCTTAGAGTGCATTGCCACAGGCAACCCGAGGCCAATTGTTTCCTGGAGCAGGCTGGGTAAAATTTATATCTTCTGACACAAATACTTATAACTTAGCATAACTTAACCATTGCAGCAGGTGTTCTAGTGTACATGCTACAGAGGCACGGTCACTTTGTAAAACAGTATGATGGAGGAATATCTTTTTGAAAAACAATCTTGCTCTATAGAAACATACTGCATAGGTGATGGTAGATTACATTGTTACACCATTTCACAGTCCAACTTTTTCTCTACTTTGTGTTTTACAATCGAGAATAATGGTAATTGTCTGTACAGTACTATATAGTCTTGTTCATGCTAGGGTAAGTTTCTGTTGCTTTTATTTTACTCATATTTGATCTTCTCTCTGTTTGTGTCTCTCGCAGATGGACGTTCTATTGGCGTGGATGGGATCCAGGTGCTGGGCACGGGTAATCTTATGATCGCTGACGTTTCCCTGCAGCATTCTGGAGTATACGTGTGCTCAGCCAACAGACCTGGAAGCAGGATGAGACGTACTGCACTGGGTCGACTGGTGGTGCAAGGTAGGATCTAAATACATCTAAAGTCTGCATTCCACTGAAAAACCTTTCTACCTCTTTCTGCTTCTACATTTATAAGTGAATTCATGTGTGTGGGGGAAACATTAATGCCAAATTTGAAAGAGTTACATGTTTACAATGAGATATTACTGTGAATAACAGCATTAAGGATATCAGTCTCTGTT
Organism: Bagroides melapterus; assembly: GCA_028566695.1. NCBI lineage: Eukaryota > Metazoa > Chordata > Actinopteri > Siluriformes > Bagridae > Bagroides > Bagroides melapterus. The sequence continues at coordinate 20,828,816 of JAOTRN010000046.1, read as the reverse complement.
TCTTTTTCTCAGTCAATTCATTTAGACACAAGCAGTCAGTTCTGTTCTGTTAACTAAATTTCGTATCATAATGTTTTTTATTTGGCTATTAAATAGAATTTACAGTGCCTGCTGTCATCTGTACAGGGCAAGTAAAGCTCTTTTCTCTGTTTTGGTGATGTGATGCCACACATTGTCAATGTCAAGTTATACTAAAAACAAAGAAACAAAACAAAAAAATGTTTTGAAGGGATTTTTGACTGGTTTCCTGAATTCATCCATGGCTTCATGTGATGGATCTTCCCAGAACAATACACATAATTAACCTGCAGCCTGAGCATAACAGTAGAGATGTTCTCATTTTGGGGTATCTGGCTATTTTGCATTGAATATGTGTAGAGCAGACAAATAATACTTTCCATATAAAACATCTTTCTACACACACTGAACATCATTTCTAATCATTCTTACAGTTTCTACATACAGTAAGTTTAAATCTAAATAGTAAGACAGCATTGATTATTTCTTTCAAATTCTGATAGCTGCGATATTAACTTGGTATATGAGGTATATAGCATATGTACTGAATACATGCTGACCTCGGGCTGCTTTCATTCAGACATTTGGCTAATGTCAAGTATCAGGAACTGATCAGATGCAATGTGCAGCTGCCCTGAGGAGGTCACATATGAAATGAAATTGGCTCAGACCAGATCTGGTTGGTTTTATGTGTATAGCCCCAAGCCAATCCATTCAACCACATCCTGTCTGTCCCCATGTGCGCAAACACATACACACACACACACACACACACATATGCACTGATGTGTATGAGGATAAATGATAGAAGGTTTGCACTTTTGGGTAGGCCAGACTAGATTAACCTGGCTCCAGGCCTGACTGTGACCTCTGGGCTGAGCTGACACCCATTTCTTTACAACCCCTGATCTTTTACTTGCACAGACCCACACACACATACACACACATCTCATAATAAATGAGTGGGACACCAGCTGGACCCTGATAATGCCCTATAAGCCACTCCAGTGTGTATTACCCTCCCTGCCTCCCACATTGGAGGGGGTTCATGCAATCATGTACATATTGCAGTTATCTCTTAGTCCAGTGCTGCTCCTACAATAACACAGCAGTCAGTGCTTTACTGTAAAGCTACTGAAATAAACAAGAACTATATATATATATATATATAGACATACATAACTGTTACTGTGCTTACCTAATGCAAAAGCTTTGTACACGAAAAGCACATTTTGATTTTATTATAAATGAAAGATAATATATAAATATACAGTTTAATATACACATTTTAATACAGTTTGATATATTTGATATGATTGCTTATATAGAAACTCAAAGATAAATGTAGGAGGTAAGAATAGAATTAAAGGTTGAACGTCTGTTGTTTGTGTCAGAGGTTTTTTGCTCCTGGCCTCAGAATCCAATCAATCAATCGCTCCCTCTGTCAGCTTTTTTCCCTCACAGGCTCTTGCAGGGTCTGGGTAATGGATTCATTCAGTTATTGATTGGTTTGGTAGAGGAACAAAGAAAAAGAAACACTCCTGCCTGTCCACTGCTGCTTCACCTCCCAGTAGTAGTCCTGTTTGTATATTTGCTTATTTGTGCATTGTCTTTAATTTCATATTTTAATGTCATAGAACTGCTGAGTAAGATATCAAATTTCCTGTTAATATTAACACTTCTTTGTATTATCTTAGGTTTATCTGTCTTCTCTTTGTGACTCAGCATGCAGCTCCAGTGTTCAATTTAAAAGCATTAATGCAGGTGCCTCATGTATGTACAATTACTAGGCCGTCTGGTGCTGATTCTTACTTATCCTGCTCATCCTGCCATCTGCTTGTGGTTCCCAGACCAATGTTTCTGATTTGCCCCAGGCCCTTGAACTTGAGCAGTTGTTTGTTTGTTTTTTTTTGCGTGTTTGACTGGCTTTGGCCATGGGAAGCTGCAGTTTGCATAAAATGGAAGTTTGTAAATGAGAATTAGTCATGGGTTGACCTGCCCAGACCCTGTCTGCCCTCTGTCTTCATGTTAGGCAAGCCAGAACATGTTTGGCATATGTGGCCTGATATGGGACAGACAATAAAAAGCCATCTGGGTGCAGACAGAATGAGATAGAATTTTTAAGTTAGATTTCTACAGTGTTTGGTCAGTAAAAAAAAATATATAAAGCTTAGGTATCATATTTGACTTATAATTTACTTATCACTTTTACAGGATTAGAAATATGAATATATTAAGACTTATACATAGAGCGGGAATGAGGAAGAAGGGATAAGGAAGGGTTGATGTATAAAGGTGACAGAGACAATGAGAGGGTGAGAATGAAGGAATAGCTGAAGGGAGGGGGAAAAAAGAGGAGGGGCAGAATAATGTGTCTCAGTGTAGGATCACCTCCCACCTTTGACCCCCTGACCCTGTTTCAGCAGGCCTCTAGGAAATGGTGCATGTTAAGGGTGGGGGTGGTAGTGCGCCTGGGTGAAGGTGGGGTGCTGTGAGAGGCTGGGGATTGGGGGGACGGTGATGCTTGCAGTCTTTGGGGACCGAAGGCAGCCTATCAGTGAAGTGCAGCAGACAAATTGATGGAGAATGGCTAGAGAGATGGGAGAGAAAATGGAGTAGGTCCATTGTGTTTGCACAACAGCGTATTCTGATGTGGTTCTGTCCACTCAACCATTTCCCATGACCATGAACTTCTTCAGCTGAACTTCTCCTGTACACTCGGAGCCTCTCAAGTCATCCTTTCTCTTTCAGCACCAAACTGAGACAAACTACCTCATTCAGCCCCGAGAGAGAAGTGTAGTTAGTTCACAAAGACAGACAGATGAGTACAGCATCGTGGTGGATGCGATAATGAAGCCTGTGCTTCATTCACTGCGCTCCTGTTTGTAGAGCATTCAGCTCTTCGGAGTTAATGCTTTCGCTTATGCTTGATTGTGAAGAGCTCTTCAACCTGCTAGGCAGGACTGATAGGGTGGATTTATTACAAGAAAGCACCCCACTCCACCCCGTTTTCCCTGCAATGTACTGCCATTAAAATGAGCTCTGAACACACATGAGCACTGGTCTCAGTGTATGCTTTACACTTCACTTGAGGTTAGTGTGTAAAGATTGTTGAGTGGTCTCTATTCATGGGCACAAAGGGCTTTGGAATTGGGGCAAAAAACCGTTTACCTTCTTTTAGATACATGAACACACACATGCATATTTTCTACTTTTGTTAATTGCATAACATGTATTATTACTCATAATTCAAATTATGCAATTAACAAAAAATGTTAATAGGTAGTAATTCTGCCTGTCTTTCAGCATGCATACAATAAAACAAATTTAGATGTTTTCTTACTCAGAAATGATGCAGTTTGTGGTCTCTGTACTGTCACACCAAGCCCTTGTGTGTATACTTGTATAAGGAATGACAAGAAACTCTCTAACTCAAAGTGTATCAAATAGACCTTGACCTGAAGGGTTGGACAATGCATAAACACTGCTGCATATGACTGATTACTTTTTCATATCTTCTGTCTTATCTTGCTCATGTTTTTTTAAATAGCTGTTACATTTTTGCTCCCTGAAGTAAAGGCTAAGGATATAGACTGATTGTTCTGGCTGTTTATAGCAAATGTTTAAGCTCATCTAATACAGTCAATTCTGCATAGTTTAGAAAAAAAGAATCCTGCTTAATTTGGTTCTATAAAAGGAATGTGCTTCATACTACATTGATTTTAGGTATTTAAGTGTACTAAAGCTGTCTTTCTGTTAGAGTATGTTCACACAAAGATACATAGTTAAATATAAACTGTGAACGTTCTTTCTTACAGCTCCACCAGAGTTCCTGCAGTGGCCGCAATCTGTTTCTAAACCAGTAGGGGGCAGTGCAGTGTTTACGTGCCAGGCTCAGGGAGTCCCAGAGCCTCATCTCATCTGGCTGAAAAATGGCAAGGTCCTCATACCTGGAGACAACGTCAAACTTACCAATAACAACAGGTATGATCTCACCTCTCTGTTCTGCTCATTGCAAAGTTAGTACACTTCATATTAACTGCCAAATTCAGTGCTCTTCAGATTAATCTCCAAGTATATCATTTCCTTGTTGCTCTGCAGCACTCTGGCTGTGACCCGGATCACTGATGAGGATGAAGCAATCTATCAGTGCATAGCAGAGAACAGCGCTGGCACCAACCAGGCCAGTGCACGCTTAGCTGTGTCCCAGTCTCCTGAGAGTTCGCTTCCGGAGGCTCCGCAGGACCTGACGGCCACACCGCTTACACACACTTCCCTGCAGTTCAGTTGGAACCAGCCTGAAAGCCATGTGACAGATAACATCATCGGCTATGTGCTGCATATCCGCATGCTTGGAGGTGAGAGAGAGCGCATGGGAGAACTGGAATCACTGGGTTTGTGGGTTTCATCTAGGACTAATGGTATTTTAGACAGTGGGTTAAGTAACCAAATAAACTAGTAGCGGTTGCACAAATGGTCATCAGCTACTTATCTTTTTAGTGAAGCTAGCACACTGTGTAATGATCTGATCAGTTTGATTCACATTATTTCATTTCCAGAGCCAGACAGTAAAGAGCTCCAGGAGGCTGTGAGTAAGGACACATTCCAGCATGAGTTTAATAACCTGGAACCAGCAACCACTTATTCCATTTACCTCAAAGCTTACTCTCCTCTGGGGGCCAGCCAGAAGTCCAACACTGTCATTGCGACAACACTAGGGGGCGGTAAGTTATCACACTCAAGCTGGCACAACACAGTAGGTCATAGAGAAGGACAAGAAATCGATCAGATAACAACAAAGCTATAAATAGAATAATATTATAGATTTTTGAACGTTGTGTATCTCTCTCTCTCTCCTTCTCTCAAGTTCCCTCAATGCCCAGTTTCTTCACAAAAGTTCTGAACAGCACAGCAGTGCAGATTTATTGGGAACTGCCGAGTAAACCAGGGAAGCTGGAGGGCTTTAAACTGTCTCTGCGTGTCGTGCCTCAGGAGCAGTTTGGTCCAGAGGAGTTGTTCCCCAGCCACATCAACACACACACCATCTCACACCTCGGTTAGCTTTATCACATGCACGCACACATACAAAACCAACTGCATATCTAGACTGATTTTTAATCCTGTGTATCATATGACTATTGTGTTTATATTATGTTTTAAGTTTGAACACTTTTATTTATTTATTACAGCTTATCTCAAATTCAAATTTTATTTGTCACATACATAAACATGCATGGTGAAATGTGTTTTACAACTGTACCCTATTGAAGTAAAGTAGAAGTAAACACAAATGAAATGTAGATACAATAAAGATATATAAAATAATAAATAAACTTACATCTGTAAATGTAAATGTAAATGTATCTTTGGGAACATGGTAAAATTAGGAAGAAAGGAAATCCTAAGAAATTTAAAATTACATAGTGTTCCTGGAAAATATTGACAGCTAATTACTTAAAGCATCCCTAATCACCTTCATCTGTGAGACTATACTATAAATCATACGATACGATACTATATAGTAATAAATGAATCCTCTTTAATTACCTACAATTTTACTTTTTCACTTAATATGTATACAGTGTAGCTCCAAAAATCTGAAAGCGATCTTGGTTGTAGATATAGAAAACTGCCTTATTATGCACATTGAACTTTACTGAAAGTTTGGATTAGAGAGCATAGATAGTTTATTGCCATTACACAGTACAATAAAATATAGTTTAGCATCTACCTTTAGTGCAAACCGAAGCATTAAGCAAACAAACAAAGTGCAGGTTGAATATGTAAATAAAATACAGTAAAAAAAAAAAAAAATGTCTGTGAATATTGAAAACATGCAATAGCTGATAAGCAGAAATACAGTATAAGTAGAAAAATTCTAATAGCTTTTAAAAAATACATGATATATGCAATTATATTTAAGTCATAAATGTGTGAGATTATATAGATCATATTCATCAGTATATTAACTGCATTTGTGTTGCTTGACAGAGCCAGCAGCTGTATATGAGATCCAGCTTGTAGCGTTTAACGGAAACGGAGACAGCATCGGCAACAAGCGTCTCGTCTCACTGGCTGAGAGTGGAACTGGAGAAAACAACAGTGCAGGTGAGCTAGAATATACACACCTGTCAATCGATAATGAGCTCATCATAGACTCACCTTTCTCACGTTGTATATAAAGACACATATCTGTGTGAATACGTACTAGTTATTGCAGAATTTCCTCAAGCTCTCTGTAGTGAGCATTCACTGCCACTAGGTGAGGACAGAAAGCTGATACTGCACCGGGAGATCACTTTTATATACTGTACATTTTCTGCTGTAATCTTAAAATATATATATTTTTATATATATATTTATATATTTTTTTGTCCAGCAGCAGTTAGGTTGTTATTGAAGATACCTGAGCTCTAGATATTCTCAGGAGGATCTGTTTAAGGTTTTGCTGTCTGAAGGGCATTACTGAGCTACTAAATGGGTTTGTTAGATGAAGACTTGTGAGTTGTGTACAAGGAGTTGTCTGCTATGAGCTCTGGGTTTAGGAGGGAGTTCTAAATCAAGTTCATTACCACTTTTCTCCAGCTCAGATGACTGGGCATTTAAAATGGGCAGCAAACCAAAATGGAACAATGACAAGCCCTGAAAGACATATATAAAACCCAGCCTAACAAGACTATCCTGGCTGTGTGTGTGTGTGTGTGTGTGTGTGTGTAACAGGAGGGCAAAGCTTGTGTAACTGCAGGCAGGATGGAGAGAGCTCAGTAACTGGCATTGTGGTTGGCATCCACATTGGAATGGCCTGTATCATCTTCTGTGTGCTCTTCCTCATGTTTGCATACCGACGCAGGTGAGCTTTCCACTCCAGAAACATTTATCTGATCAGAGACTCATTCTGGTTAATATCAGTGAAGCTTTTCCTCCAGTGCTGATCTGTAACCAGAGAACACCTTTTTATATGTTTAACTCGATATTTGCTAAACAATTCAGTGCTCAATGAGCCATTTCTTACTCCAACTCAACATCTATATTCTTCATACAAGAGACTTATTATAAATTTGAGACTATGTTGAAAAAAAAAACCTGAAAATTTCCAAATTTAGACTCATTTAAATTTTCAGATTTTCTTTCCACAATACCATCATTTTCACTAGAGTAGGGGTCTCCACCATGTCATTTATGAGCTACCAGTAGCTTAAGACCCACTTTTGAGTAGCTTCACAGAATATTTACAAAATTGATCAAATCAAATAAATTCAATAAACCTATTTCAATTTCATTCCAATCAAATTCACAGATGTCCCGCCCCTTCATGCTCATCGTACAATTTTACACACAGCTAGCACCAAGCTAGCACTTTATAACCACAAATAGTAGTTTGGCTAAAGGATAAGGAAAACACAAGGTAGATCCATCCAGTTCGGAAGCTGCTGGGGTTTTTGAGTGTTGGGAATAAAGCGAATGTTCTGTAGACATTTCTTTTTAGTGCAGGTGGTGTTTCTTAGTAAAGGGCTGTTTAATATTTCCCATTGCTGTTGCATATGCTGCTCCCTGTTCAGGGTCACCACAGTGGTGCATCTGGTCTGCATATTTGATTTAGCACAGGTTTTACCTTCCTGATGCAACCCTCCAATTTTTATCCAGGCTTGGGACCGGCACTGAGAGTTAACTCCAGTGGCTGGGTTAGCTTCCTGCAATGGAATCGAAACTTGGGTCATGACAATGAGAGCATGGGATCCTGTGGATTTTTCCCAATGCACTTGTATATGAATGCCATAAAATACTATTATTTAATTGAATAAATTCCAATACAGTTTCAGGTCTCTGTTTTCAAATGTAATATTACCTTCATTATTAAAGGTATTCTACATTTTTATGAAAATTAAATCCTATTAAATAGACTCGACAATTAACATGCTGCTTATGCGAATTTAAAATTAATTCATTTTGTCTGAGTAGCTCTCAGAGGTAAAAAGGTTGGAGACCCCAGCTCTAGAGTATAAGTATCTTTTCAACCCTTGCCTATATATATGTATGTATGTATTCTAATATACTTGCTCTCTGTGTCTGTGTGTGTTCCCATAAGTAGCACATTTTGTAGAAAGGGCACACAGGATTCCTGGAGAGTACCACAGAACGGAGCAGTACCTCTGGGAGACACTGTACCTAAAGAAGGAGTGATACGCACCACTGAGGCTATTGAGCTAATGCCACAGGTAAACATTTACATAAACACACCCAAATAATCCATTTATAAAACATTCATCAACATTCTCACTCCTTCCAAGTCATTACTATGATTCTAAGCACTTTTTAAGTAGCAGTAGTGTCATTAACCCATGTGCCATTTGCTCTGTGTTTACAGCCTCAGAACAGCTCTGCGGAGAGCCAGACTGCAGGGGCACACTGCCAGGTTCTCATTGAGCAGCAGCCCAACTGCCAACAAGGCACAACCATGAGCACAGACACTGGCACAGGCTGAAAACCCCTTACACACTCTCTTCTACCCCCACCCCCCAAAGTGCAGCGCTTGGCCACTCCATGCCACTCTATTCACCAAAGCCTTATTCCAAACTGCCCTTGCTTGAGTAGTCAGTAACACCCACCCACACACGCACATACACACACACACAGTCTGTAAGGGTCTGGCTTATGCCTTTAAGGGAGTAAATGTATATGACTATATAGAAGAGAATATGTATAGATACATTAACGACATCCTTTATTTTCCACTTATAACTCTTATAAGCCACATTTTAGTAATATTTCTGATATTTACAAGATGTTTAGGTTTCATGATATTAATTATACAGGTAAGAAAGGGAAGTTGCTATTTATGTTGGTTCTCCATTTTTTTTTCAATAAGCATTTCTAAAATGGGACCAAAATAAGCGTGTATACTGCCGTAGTCGAAATGTGCCAAATTGAAAATTCTGAGGCCTTAGCATGACTGAAATGTTTAAAGTACGTAGCATAATTATTCTCGTAGAATTGTTATGATCAGGTTATTTCAGCTGTGAGTGAGACTCCACACTGTAGCCTTATATATGTGATAGTGTCACCGCATTAGCCTGTCAGAAGTGTGGTACGGAGTGGCTAACCCTGCACCCTCTCTCCTCCTCTCCCTTCCTCCCCTCAGACCAAATTACCTCCAAAGATAGCTACCTCAGCCTGACGAGAACGTCGGCGCTATCAAGGTAAACCATCTGCCTGTCTTGCTGCTGGTTAAGCAAACCTACCTCGACCAAAAGCCCTGTGCACATTGGAGCCTTTTTTTTTAAGTCGTTCTGGTGCTAGTGCCAGTGTCCTGTGCCATTCAGACAACGCTGATACTTTTGCCTTCAACCCACGCCTGCCACCATGTCCCGTGTATCTCACACTCCACTACTGCCACACTCAAAACTTTCCACAACACTCAAGCTTTCACTCTGAGCTTTAGAATGACTCATTGACCTCTGGGGGCTTTTATCTGGATGTGCTGTTAACAGAGATGCTGCCCCTAAGGTGCAAAAGTTCTCTCCTCTCCAGTCAGAGTGCTTGCTAACGATGTGTGTGACCTCAGAGTCGATGTTGTATGACTCCCTGCAGAGAAGAGTCCAGTACAGAGAAGCACATTCTTCTTTTGGAGTACAACATCTGGTTCAAAACATGCCTAAAAATATCACCGGTAGGAAGGAATGGACTTAGAGAACACATCTTCTCAGCCTACTGTGGTTGAAGGAGGTGTTCTAGCACTTTCCTATGAGCACCACACACAGAAGGAAGGCTATCAGTGAACCAGCGGTTGTCCTAGAGATCTGTTATTGTTTTTAAGCGATTACTAACCATTTGTCCAGGTTTCTTTGGTGACCCCTTTTCCATGAAAGTATTTGCTGTCACAAAGCTAGGAACAAAGTTAGTTTCTGTCTTTTCTGCTTTTAACCTCTCCAAATATTAAGTGAAAACTGTTGAGTGAAATCCAAAGATGCTGTATTATAATGGTTTTCATTGCTTTCTATTTGTCTCTTCCTCCAATGGACATTTTAGATGTCACGCCTGTTCCTGTTTTAAGGGCAGTCATGCTACTAAGAACATTAGCTTCCCATTAACCAAAGGAAATAAAAAAAAAAAACAAAAAACAAACAAAACCCTCAAAACCCAATAGTTCCTCACATTTTAGTTCTTTCTCTGATTTCCTTTCAAACATGGAATGCTATATAGAACTAGTATATATAACTTTTAAAATAATAACTAGTGAATAATGCATATATTTTCATACACTGATACCAGAAAGTAATAACTGCTTTTCTCTTTTTACTGATTGAGTTGATACTGCCAAATGACTCTTATGATTTATAGTGAAATGTGACCAAATACCTCGTATGTACTTTACCGTTCCTATTAATGCTTCTCTTTGACTACATGTTCATAACATGTGCTTTTTTTTTTTTTTACACTGATTGGTTTAGTCATGCTTTTTCATATGTTGGTGTGTGTGTGTGTGTGTGTGTGTGTGTGT
>JAOTRN010000046.1:20780008-20811218 GCA_028566695.1 Bagroides melapterus | reverse complement strand
ATTAGATGTTAATGTACAGCACAAGGTTATGTGATGTATTATGGGTACACCTGACTAAAGAGATGTGTCTTTACATTTAAACTGGGTGTGTGTCTGAGCCTGAACACTATAAGGAAGTCTATTTGAAAGCTGACAAGAATGTTTATGTTGTCTGTTTGTTTTGTTATGTTTTATCATGGTTATGTATTTATTTCCTCCTGTTAATATTTTCAGAGAACTTTTTTAGAGCACAACATTATTATAAGTATGAGTAAAAGAACATGGACATATTCATGGCAGCAGTATGATCGATCAGCTTTTCTATTCTCATATGCTGATTGGATAACTGGATTTAGCCCTTTGGAGATAAAAAGCCCAAGCTGGATACTGAGTTCTAAATGTGAATTTATTTTCACCATATAGAAATTAATTATCAAATTAAACATCATGCACCATTCACAGATAGGTCTGAATTAATTTCCTTACTCTAGAAGGTGTACCTTTTTTGATTGAAAGAATAAATTGACTTTAAATAAGGCCATGTGGTGGACTGCAGTGTGTTGTTTCTATTGAATGACAACATACAGGGTTGTGGAGATTTTTCTGGCTAGGTAGTTAACTGTTAATGAGAATCGTTAATCATGTAGGAAATTTGGGCAAATCTACGGATCTGAGCAACAGGAGCCAAATAGTGTTGGCTAGACATCTGCGTCAGAGTGTCTCCAAACCGGCTGATGATAAGTACATACAAAAAGTGCTCCAGGGTAGAACTGTCCAGATGTACTGTACACTCAACACAGAAATCTCTTTGGCTTTTTTTCTATTATGCCAAACTGATCTACTTTAGCAGTTATGAGACCATAAAATACAATAGTGACTATCTGACAAGAAAAAACATAAGCAATGCACACTTTTATTGGCTACACAAATACATTACATCGTCACAGTCTCACTGAAAAATACAAAACTGTTACTCTGCATAAAAAGAAAACTCACAACTCCTTGTATGAGGCATAACAAAGTCTTTTGTGTCATGTGATTCAGTATCAGTCTACTCCTTGTCCAGATATAAGGAGACACGTGGTCCCTGTAAGTACTTACAATGTTTTACATGTTAAGACATTGTCAGACTAGGTGTAAAGTATGTTTCAATCCTGCCTTTATGCAATAATGCCGAATAAATGAACAGGTATACAGGAATAATAGCCACAGAACCACCATGTGTGCTAGTCCCTATCGACAACAGAGATTCACTCCAATTAATGTGATAATAAATTCATGCAGAATTGTCCAAAAGCCAAATATAATTAGTTCCATAAGTTCAATAAGCTTCTTTGTCTAATGTACATCTATATTCCTCATGGGACTCAACATTAGAAGGATGTGTGTCATGGTATTTTATAATCTTTGTCAGTGTATGTTCGTAATAGAATATGAGGCTAAATTACAAGTTAATTACAATATCGGATAACATTACCTGCTGGAGAACTATTACAGTTATAAACTGACTAAAGGGGACTGTGAGCATCAGTTTCAGAAATAATGGAGTATGAGGAAAGCATTTTATCCAAATGTTCTGGTGTGGTTACAATCAATAAATCAATCTGAGGTAAAACACTGCAAATACTAGAAGGAAAACAAAATACAGGGATTTTTAATGTCCTCTTTATGCCAGTAAAATGTTTAAATAGCCAAAAGGCACAATGCAGCTTCTCCAGAATGCTCCAGGTTGCTTTGCTCTAATTACTGTGTATATTGACTGCACCCAGAATACTAAAGATAAAGAAAATTCCTTCATCACACCCTCACTCCAGTAATGCTGAAAAATAAACCCAAAGGCAGATTTTCATTAAGAATGAACACGTAGTAAAGTTTAAATGAATAGTTTTTTTCAATGCAAAGCTATGCACGGCACATCTTTTTGCACACATAGTGGTTCATATTTAGCCTGAGAATCCCTGTTGGTTTAGATTTAAATGGATTGCTGAATAATGTAAGATCTAGGAGCACAATTAGCCTGAAGGAACCAAACTCAGAAGTCTGAGCCTTAGATTATCCTTACAGTGGCCTTTATTCATCAAAGATATGTGGAAACGAGTGCAGATTTCAGAGCATGAATGAAGTTTGGACAAACATGCATTTGACTCAACTGTCAAGAAGAATATGTCATACAACACATCCAAATATGAGTCTGTGAAGTGAATCATTCAGAATTCTACATGTGATTAAGTGAAAAAGTCAATGAAGAGCGGAACATATTTTTTGTCAAGATGTGTGTAGTAAGAAGTGTATTTTGCCTGACCAATGTACATTATGTAGAATGGTTATTGAGGCAAACATTTCAAGCATCTTGACACTCCAAATCTACATTCAGATGCCACCTACATGATGATGGATATCCAGAAATGATATCCAATCCAACCTTGTACTGTAGGTGAGCACCTGGAGTGTAGAGTTTTCCAGCATCAAGCACTAAGGAAGCACTTTTGTCTGAGAAAACAAGGATGGTTATATAGAAATTGTATGTAATCCCCACTGTTAGTTATGGTGTAGGATCTGTGATGCAGTGTTTTTTTTTCTCTAAAGACCCTGCAAACCTTATTAGGATGCAGGACAGCTTGGACTTTGTAATATATCAGGAGATTTTTCAACTCCCTTTCTCCCAAAGGTCACTTGGTAATTCCCAACCACTTGCTAGTTCTTTCCTATCACCAGGGTGTAACACATGTTTCATTCAAGACACGTGAAACCTCTTTTTTCTGAGCTACTGCTCATGCTATTTCACGAGTTTTTAAGTCACGATTTAAAACAGCATTACATGTGTAATAGATGTATTGAGTTCAGCCTGTTGTCTGGTCAGACAACCAAATGCAAAATCGTATCTGATCAGTACAACATTTTAGATTCAAAAACAAGAGATGACATACAGTAATTGCATTTCTTTTGGCCACATCATCAAGAAATCTTCATCACATACATACATGGACTTCAAGTGTTGCCATAGCAGCTAGCAGGACCCTGGGGACCTATCTCGAGAGGCAGACCCTCTGTGTGTTCTATAGTGTGCGTGAGCGTGAGTGTGCTTGTGTGAGCTCATGGAAGAACGTGACATATACTGTCTGGTAATATCTCCATCTTGAAAAATGCTGATATGCGGTAGAGATTCACCGATATCCTTGATTTATTCCATACAGGATCATTTGTTGCTTGGGTTAGCTCACAGTAGGAATTAATCCTGATACAATCCCTGCTTTAACCATCCAAGCAAAAGGGAAAATTCCATTAAGACTAAAGCCTGAAAACGACTTTCATTAATTCAGTCATTTTCACACAGGATTATACAGCTTTCCCAGAACATTCCTGTAATTATAAACAACTGATAGCTTTTGTATGCTGTATGTACATGAGTGCAAAGGGTATACATATAAATTGTATTGTTTTTGTGATGTAAGCAGTGTAAGCTGTGTCTCATTAGTGAGTAGAGGAGATTCTCATGTGTAATGCTTTATTGCTTCACTCTCACCATTAAATCCTGTTGTATCTATAGTCACTGGCACCAAAATGATAATATTCTGTATAAGCTCAAGGCATGGCCTCAGCAATGATTGGCTGCCAGGTGTGCATTAATTCCATATTTTAGGTCACCTCTAAAATATAGGGTGGAATAAAGCTACAGCAGTTTAGACTAGGAGTATAGTATGTTTCAATCCTGCCTTTATGCATTAATGCAGAATAAATGAACATGACAAAGGAGAGAAGTAGTTTGTACAACTCCTCGTCCTCAGATTATTGTTCTGTTCTCCTTAACGTGTACAATGCAGGCAGTGAGGCTGTGTAGAGCAGTGACCAGAGCCCATTACAATAACCTACAGTGAACCCCACTCTGTCGATTATCCTTGATTCTATTGCTGATGAGACGGTGATGTATAACTGTGCCAGAGTATTTAATTCTTAGAAGTCTCTCTCTCTCTCTCTCTCTCTCTCTCTCTCTCTCACACACACACACACACACTCATTGATTCTGAAGCCAAACAACTCACAAAGCATGAATAAGCATATAGCACTTAATCACTCTCTGAAGACCATGCAGTTTTTCTAGAACAAAATCTCCATTTAATTTGTGCTAAGCCAGTTTTTAATGGGGCCTAATATGAAATCAGATTCCTTTTCACTTTCAAAATGAGATGCAGTATGTTCTGGCTTTAAACAGTTTTTATCCCCATTTATTAGTCTCTGTGGTCTTTGTACAGGCATTGCAAGGTTATTACACTTAATTATGCAAATATGAAATGATATAAGATTTGTTCATTAAAAAGTAACACAGTGACACAGACTTGCAGCAAGAAATGTCACTCACTGCTGGTGTAAAATGGCAGCTATTGCTACAGTTTAAAGTACCAACTGTGGACCTGGCAGCATTACACAAATCAGCTATAATGCTGATATATGTGCTGCAGTGCATGCAGATAATGGTATTTCTGTTCTGACCTTTTTTACAAGGGCATTTTATTACATTACACTACATTACATTACATTCATGAAAAAATACTGCTTCCCTTGTAATCCACCCTCAGTGCACATTTTTAGCTATTTCAATGTTTGCACTTCTGCTCGAGGGTATGTGGAGTGATTTGGAAGGGTTACTTCTCAGGTTACCCCTCAGCCCCTTTCACACTGGCAGGATCAGACTCCTGCTCTGCGCTGTGATGCCCCTGTCGTGCAGAGAGTCGTTCCAAAGAGCGAGGAGATTCACCGGTTGAACGGCAGCCCCAGCAGCGTGCAAGGTCTGCACGGAAAGAGGGAGTGTACAGGCCGTAGATTACTGGGTCACAGCATGTGTTCAGATTACCAAAGACAAAGAGCAGGTGGTGGACATACTCAGGAGTGACCTTCAGCATCTCTGGTTGGAACCAGTACCAGATCCCCAACAGGTAATATGGAGTCCAGCAGACAATGAATGACAGGACGATGATTATGGTCATCTTCAGCGTCTTCATTCTTGCTTTAGGGATCATATCTGTTCGGCTGCGCCGGAGACATGACTCCCCTCCTGCACAGAAGAAGCAGATTAGGTCAGGCTAAAAAATTTAATATGGAAACTACATGCAGAATAATTTGAATTTCGCATTATAATTGGATTAAATATTAATACATGCTAGTGTCACATAGGACTTTTAGTATAAAGCTGAATACTGATGATCTCTGATTTGGGAAAATGCAGTGCATAAATCTGAATTTCTATAGACATAGACTCAGGTCTGACTATGTGGCATCACCTTCTCCTTCAGAATGTTACTTCTGTATTTGCATCAGAGATATTTTCTCATTGATCAATATGGGATGTGGTAGCGTAGTGGTTAAGGTGTTGGGAAGGTTGTGAGTTCGAATCCCAGGTCCACCATGCTGCTACTGCTGGGCCCCTGAGCATGGCCCTTAACCCTAAATTGTTCAGTTGTATAAAATGTAAGTCACTCTAGATTGTCTTTCAAATGCTGTGAATATGATCATTCTATCTCATATTCTATGCATACTTAAGGTTTTATTCCCATTTGGCTTCACATCATAAAAGTAGAGTAGACTGATGGTCTGTGGATAGCTGATAAGATACAGTGTGCTATTGATTTCAGGATGGATTTGAAACCTTCAGGACTGTGTGAATGTATGCAGAACAAGAAACTTCCACTGAGCTGTACAATTTTATCAAGGCTTACATTGAGTTACATTAGCAGAATGCTATGTTGTCAATAAATCTATGAACTGGATATCCAGGATGATAAATAAAATGATCGCTGTCATAGTAGCATGAAGTTCGATGTAAAATGACTGCAATTACCTTTATTTTTGCGCTCCTGTCTGTTGATCTCGACAAGGATGCGTGTGTAACAGCAGCTCATGACTAGCAGTGGGATGACATAGAGAGTGACAAAGTGGAACATGTTGTAAACTGTCTCCTGCCATCGCGCGTGGAAACTCCCATGTGTCACACACTGAGTGAAATTGACTTTTTCAGCTTTGATTGCTCTGAAGATAAACAACTGAAAGAAGAGACAAACCTTAGAGACTCTATACAAAATGCAGTTTTAGTCACAGCTAAATATTTCAGAAAATCAACCGATGTCATTTTAAATTATTCACTTTCTTATGATCCCATTATACTCTGAAAGTGATTCTCAATTCTCATCTCCTGCTGCATTACTGCGTTCATGTGACATCCCCCACTTCCTCCCAGTCCTGCTGCAGTAAATGTATATTAGATTAGGAAGCAACAACCAGAGACAGAAGCATTTTGTGCCCCTGACAGGTGTGCATATAAAATTCCCAGCAATTTTTGGGCTCCTCTGCTACATATAATACTGATGTAACATTCTGGTATATTGTAATCCTGACACTCTTCATTTTCTCTCTCTCTTTCTCTCTCTCTCTCTCTCTCACACACACACACACACACACACAAAGCATCAAACCAGCAGTGTTTTGGGGCAATCTATGTGGCCTGCATGAGTAATAAATGTGCTTTGGAACCTCCTCATTACTGCTGCAATTTTCATTCTGTGACCCTCATGTGAACCTCTGAGGCATGTTTTTGGGGCAAAATAAAATGGCAACACAATTATAACTACAAAAGCCTTATTCATAGCTCACCAGTAGCTACATTTTATACCTGGCACATACAAGTTGCACAGTATACAGTAATAAGATCAATGTGTGTGTGTGTGTGTGTGTGTGTGTGTGTGTTTATGTGTCAGTCCAGAAAAGATATCAGACAGCCCATGAAGGGGATTGACTCACAACCTCTTATAATAAGTGCTAAAAAATAACATAATGTATTAAATAGTGAACATAATCTTGGGTTTATATGATTAAGATGATGACAATGATGATGATGATGATGATGATGATGGTAGGTACTTGGCCTTCACCATAGCAGAGCTCATTCTTGCTATGGAAAATCACATATAGGAGATTCTAGCTCACTATAAGAAACAGCACATGTAAAAACAGATGTCTGCTCTCATGAGTGTGGGAGGATGAGCTGCTTATTCAATTATTCTTATATATTATTCTTAGTATTCAGCATTCTCTTATAAAAGGACCATAATAGGTTGCTACTGTATATTTTTTTGTCTGGAAAATAACGGTTGTTCTGAATTATTAGAAAGCAATAAAGTAGTTCATTTCATACCACATTAAGGAAAGAACATTAAAATTAAGTGGAGCACAAATTCATTCATTGGTCATCAAATACTATATGACCTCACCCTCAATCTCAATCACCCTCCATAATACCCCATAATAACCTTTTATCTCTAGCCAATAGGTAAACTAAACAAACTAATCGTTTGTCTAAATGAATTAGGAAAAGGTCCTCTTTAACTCAGGCTAATTAAATTACTCAATATCTGCAACTTATCCAATTTCCCACAAGCCTTAATGGACCATTTAAGCAGTGTTTGGGTCACAGCATTGGTACTGTTGTGAAAAGAATCACAGAACATAATGACATTATTAACACAGAGCACTTTGAATGCCTGTGTATCCACAAGGAAAATAGCAGCAATAGTCCCACTTCATTTTTATGTGTGCGGAGCTGTAGCTCACCTGTGGCGAGGCAAGGAGCAAGCTGAGGCTCCATGCCAACATCAGCATTCTCTTGTTGCGCCGGTGTGCATTAATGGTGTCGAGAGGGTGCAGGATGGCATGATGACGATCCAGACTGATCACCACTAAGATGAATGCAGAGGCCTGCATGGCAAACAACTTTAGGAAGCTAAGCAATTTGCAAAGACCATCACCGCCATGCCACTGCACCGTCACGTTCCACACCATGTCCAGTGGCATCACGATGAATGTCATCATCAGGTCAGCTGCAGCCAGGCTCGTAATGAGGGGCCGCAGGTGAGAGGCCAGGCGCCGTCCCCGTCCGCGGCACACGCTGATGAGAAGTGCCAGGTTACTGACTGCTGCAAACAGGAAGAGCACCAGTGTGGCGCCAACTCGAAACTGTGCCGCCCGGGTGAACGTGGGAGCTTCCCATTCAGCCAGTGGTGGGGATCGAGAAGAGTTTGAGACATCCTGCAGAGAAATGTCCAGCTCTGAGGGCCAAAAGAGAGAGATGTTCCTCGGCATCCAGTTACCCTGAATCCACAACTTCTAAAGAGAAATAGCACTTTATTCAAATGTTCTACATTTTGGGGAAAAGTATAAATGGTTTGAATAATACAGAAGTGAAAATATCTTAAATATTGTCAAATTGATCTAGTATTTCTAATACAAGACTCCAGTAAACCTTGTATAGGGTAGTTAAATATATTTTGAGACTTTTTGCCTCATTTTAAGCTTGACTTATTTTCTTATACTGTCTCACACATTTTGCTTCTTTCTAGAAATAAAAGCTTATTTTCATCTCATCTGCCAATAAAACAAGACTAGTTCAAGCTTGACATTATTCATGATCGAAAATCAGCTTGAAAGCTTGAAAAAAGCTAGAAGGTTTAATGATCTATATATCTTATATTAAACTATATATAAAACGTAATCTATGTATCATATATAGTCTTATTTTTGGTTAAAGATATCATCAGATTATTGTCTACTGTTCTACATCTTGTAGATGTCTGATAACGTCATTCCAGTATGTTTGCACCAATAGGTTCACACCAACTCACACCTCCAGACCTCAGTGACATCACTGCTGACACACAGCATTTGAAATGCCAAGTCAGGTGACCTTGCCAGTTTTACCTAAACATTTACTAAAGGCTATTCAAGATTTAAATGACCTTATACTATATACTGTTCTCTATTATTTATACATGGACAGCATCGATAAATGGTTTGAGGCCACTAAGAGCTAGATTATAAAAACTGTGTTCAAAACATTCCCCTGGATCAACTTCAAAAACATGGCAGAATATATTTAAGGCACAGAGAAACCTCCTGTTAAATATATGCAGCAGAAAGAGTTTTTAAGGTATGTATTGCTTAGTTTTTCTCCATCATTACCACAAATCCAATGTGCTTTCCTCACAATAAACATTATTAAAATATCTTCTGAAAATCTCCAAAACCCCTAACTCTCTCATCCAACTGCTTTAATATTCCCATTACCAGTAACACAGGAGAAAGTGCTGACATGAATCACATTTGCCACTGAAGGCAGATGTGACTCAGAGCTCCAGAGAAAATGAGTAATGAGCAAATCATTTGGCAACCGTATAGCTATTTTTAGATGCTCTTCTAAAGGAGAGCTGAACTATCAGTGAATTAACTGTATCTTTCTGGGTATAATGGGGTGGTCCTTTCAACAGCAGGTGGGAATGAGAATATCGTGCAGCTTTAAAACTCATGAGTAGATCATTTGTATTGTTTTCTTTACCGTAGCAAACTATTATGTGTCTAAGCAACATGTTTGCTGATGGCGTAAAAAAAAATGTGAATGTGAATATAAGTGTTTTTTCAAATGAGCTAAGGCTAGCACTAGCTAAGCTGTAGGTGGACAGTGATAGAGAGAGTTGTCTTTGCTGAATTGATAACAATCCTGAAATGCACACAGAGCAACTGATGTTCAGATGGAAATGGATCACAACATATAGGTGCATTGTTCCGAAATTAAATGGCTGTATTCTACTTAATAGATAATATGTGTGGTGAGGGATGAGTCTCCAGTAGGACTTTTGACATCTGCATTACTGAAACCTACAGGAAAGATTAAACATGTGCTTTACGTTTTCTTGAAACTATGATGCCCAAATGTGGTCAAGATGAATTCAATTCAAATTCTTGAATTAAATTATCTTTTGCTGTAGTTTGTAGAAAATCTCTCTGCTGTATTAACTGCCTTTAATTTAGTATCTGCCTAGATACCTATGTTAGATAAAGCAAGTGTTATTGAAAAGATAATACTGAACCTTATTGGGTTTGATTGCAGTACTGGGCCTCTAAGTGATTACACATCGCATAGATCAGATTACATAATCCTCTTTGACATATCAATCTAATTAATCATACAATCGACAGCACATCAATCAATCTTAATTACAGAAAATACTTTAAACAGTAGTGAGCTGGTTTGACCTCTTGGCACATTGTAAAGGTCAGTTAACCTTTAGAAGATGGATATCTAATTAAAATCTGAGCTACGTATAATTAATATTAGTTAAGGGTTGTATGTATGACATGTAAACTGCTTGTGGACAAAAATGGGCTTGCTTTGCAGCAATCACTGTGAAGATTACACAGCCATTAAAGCATTAATACAGATAGTATAGTATCAATAATGTCAATGTAGTGGGCTTGGCTCCCTGGTTACTACATAAATGGTATTTAAAGAAATTTAATTAAGTAGTTCAATTGTATTACATATTACTTGAGGTTAATAAAGTTAACTGCTGTAATACAGGAGCTCCACACAAATGAAGATGTTGTAATTAGCTCTGCTCTGCCCTGGTGTGTCTTAAAAGCCCAGTGTCACCTACTCCCTATTCAATTAGACAATCTTTTGTCAGCTCACTTTTAAGAAACCTGCTAAGATGAACATCTCTTTGTGGACCTGAATAGTGTTTGATGTTTTTGTACGTCTAATGATCTATTTTCCGTACCATGAGCAATATAGGACCACTCTTTCTGTTTCTCCTCCCCCTCTGTGCTATAGTGCATCCCCACCTGAGGCAGGCCATCGTTCAGTCTGATCACGGGTTGATAACAGTGACACAGTGACAAAGCCTGTCCTCCTCTCCTTTTGTGCCCTCGTACACTAAAGTCTGTCCTGTGAGCTGCATTTCAGATCACATGCTGAAAGGCCAGACTTGAAAGCTGTACAGTTAGGAGCAGTGTCTTATCTATAAAGCCATCCCAGTCTGCCTACTCTTCAACCGCTCAGTGTTTATAAACCTTCATGCTGAGAAGCGAATAATTTCAAGACAAATTCCTAATCCGATTCATAATCACGGACACCCACTAAGCTCACTATGTCCCCATGAGGACTTTCAGCGTTAAGTCTGAGGAATTTACTTCAGTCATAGTGCAATGTTCATGTTACAAGCGTGCATAAGGATTTGAAGAAAGAAAACGTTCTGTCACACCACAGTATGACACACAGAACAATCGTGCAATGACTTACACATGCAAGTAATGTAATTATGAACACTTTTTTCTCTATGTTGTTTGAGAATACTGGATATCTACAGTTCTTATAATGAGTGCAAGACTGCTATCTCACAGTTTGCAATCAAGAATGAAGTTTTTTTTTATCTGTCCTCTGATCTATGACAATTTAGAATTCTGGCTGCATTGGTAAAGATGGGCCATAAAGGCGTGTGGGGGGTGAGAGGTTTGGTTGGAATGTTTGTGTAGAATTAGCTCTATATTACTCTGATGAATATATGAGAGCAACAGAACCTTTAACTAAAGTTTATTTATTTATTTTAAATGTATTTATTCTAATAAAAATAAAATGTTTACTTTTAACAATGGCACCTGAGTGGTTAAAGCACTACTGCTTGAAAGATAATGAATTTGAATCCCAAGATTCACCACTGCTTGGCCCTTGAGAAATATGTGCTCTATCCAAAAGGGTAAACAATTTGAAGTCATGTTTAATTCATATTCTTCATTACAGAGCTTGCTTGAATTTACTCATCAATATTAATTATTAACTCAGTTATCAGTGCAAAATGATTCATACTGTAAAGTGTTACACATTTTATTTGCACCTTTACAGGGTAAGTACTGTACGAGTAAATAAACTGATACAAGCTGATAGATGATTTTGTAATCAGCAGCCATAACATGAATCATGGTAGAGCCACTGCACCAGATGATTTTGCCCTCCCACCTGTCATTATGCAACGTTAAATTCCGCCTTTAATTAAAGCTTTTTCATTAAAGCAAGAATGTTTCAGTTGTGGCTCTGAACTTAATCTCAGCAGGAATGAGCTCTATTTACAGTAAAGCCCTCAGCTGCCTGTGAGGGCTCAAACTGTCTCACCATCTCACCATCTGTTTGGATATGATAATACAAATACTGCTGAGACAAATAACAGAGTTTTCAATAATAATATTAATAATAATAATAATTATAATAATAATATATTAATTTAAAATTTAATTACTAATATAATCCAAAATATATGAAAAAATGCTGTTACTTTTCTGGATAAGAGGTAAATATTGTCATATTTTCTGTACTCACATATGATCAGAAAAAAGTAAGTCGTATTACTCGTACAGAGGATCATCCTTTTTGTATGTTTCTTGTTTGTTGTCCATCCATTATAAGTTTATTATAGTGTTACGACCGCAGCCTCACTGTAACTATTAAACAAGTACATATTTTATAGCGTCTAAAAGAAATCTGAGGTAAACTCTAAACTTCAATCTGATTTACTCATAAATTAATGAGGTGAAAATATAAAAACGCATCTGCGCCTGACTTAAATATCATTATTTTCATGAACAATATTTCCGATTTGAACGCTTGCACGAGGATACTACGAATTGAATAAATATCACATAATTATCATGGAGAATAAAAATTCAATAAAAAGACATATCTGGCTCACCTCATGGAATGCTGACTCCACCTACAGTGAATCGCGTCCTTTATAACGACAAATAAAACACGTTTCTTCTTCTTCTTCAACAACGTACAGTTCAATCCTAATACTTTTCCCACTGTAAAACTCCATTTCCGAAAAGAAAAACTGTTAAAAATCACGCTAAAACTCCAGTAAGGTGAGATACTGTTGTGCTGTGACACTGCAGCAGGTGAGCGGTGTTCAGTCCGGTACACGGTGAAAGCAGCACGCGACGATGTGAAAGCGTCGCCACTCAGCACATCACTGCGTCATGACGCAGAAACCGAACTCCACACTGTGACCTGCTCACACCTCGAAATACAACACACCACTCACTGCGTCTGATAAAAACCTGTGCCTGGCTCCCAGTATGAACCGAATTCACTTAGCACCGAAACTGCTGTAGAAGGAAGACATGAGCAAACAACTGAATAACTAATGTCGCTTGTGTCAAGGTTATAATTTACGTGGCAGAAGTAAACTCCCTTGCCCACTGAAGTGCCTTGAGAAGGATACGTTAGAGAAAACCTTAGATATTTTAATGCTGTTATTACACAAGGTCGTTATTAGGCTATCTACATTATTTAAAAAAATGACTTCAAGAACCCCAATATTTTATTTGGATTGTTCATATGAAGACCCATTTAAAGGCTCCGTGTAGAATTATGCAATTATGCAACAACATAAACGGATTTTCTTTAGTCAATATATTATTCCAAGTATTTTATTCTTTATACTTTATTCCTATATAATTCCAAGCAGATCCCTTTAAGAAGATAAGAACCCTTAACTATCAAAGCGTGTAATATACCAAGTCCATTGTGATGGCTTTTGCGTGGATAGTTCAAATTTGATATTTTTGACAATATCAAACCCAGAATAAGAAATAACTATTACTTGCGTAAGTATTCACCCTCTGACAATGTGAACTTGCAGAGTGCAATGCGTAGAGATGCAGCACTATCACTGTTGTTTTACATTTTCAGGTCTTTGGCTTGATCATGAGCTCAAATTTCTGTCTGTGTGGAGTTTCTGTTCATGTTCATTGTCTGGGTTTCCTCTCAACTCCTAAAACATACCTGTCCTTTAAACAGTGAACACAACACTATCAGTGTATCACTGTATTCCCTGAAAGTTGGAATTATTCAGTCACTCGATATGTAGCTTAGAGTGTTGCAGTGTATAAATATGTTTTGTCTAATTTTTAAAGTACTGAGTACTTTATTAGGAATAACTGTACACCTACTTATTCATGCAATTACCAAATTCAGCCAATTGTGTGTTGATACATGCCGGAAACGTTGGGTAATGTTCACACCATCAGAATGGGGGGATCCCAGTGATTTTGACCATGACGTTGGTACGAGACAGGCTGGTTTGATTATTTTTTATAACTGCTGATCTCCTGGGATTTTCACACACAACAGTCTCTAGAGTTTACACAGAATGGTGCAATAAAGAAAAAACATCTGGTAAGCAGCGTTTCTGCGGAAGGAAAAGCCTTACAGATGAGAGAGATAAACACAGAATGCCAGACAGGTTCGAGCTGAGAGAAAGGTTACATTAACTCAGGAAACTACTCTGTAAAATTGTATTCCCTGAAAGTTATTAAAGTTATTCAAGTATTAATCTTGAAATTTTGTAGTATATTAATCTTTGTATAATAATTAAACTTTTTGCATTGTGTTTCTTAGGTTCTGTAAAGCTTCTTTGAGAAAATGTCCATTGTTAAAAGCAATATACAAATAAATTTGAATTGAATTGAATTTGTGAGCAAAATGAAAAAAATCTAATGTACTACAACAACAGAACGGTTCAGACATCTTGTAGCATCCATCCCATGAGCAACAGGCAGTTTGGAGAGCAAAGTGAGACCCAGTATTAGTACAGCACTCTAAATAAAGTGCTCCATGAGTGTGTGTGTATGTTATTTACATTCTAGCTTAATCAACATATCAGTATAAATACAGTATATAGTATAATGTTTACATTATAAGAAACTTAGAATCTCTTTAATATCTTATTATACCATCAGACTGCTTTATTTTCACAGACCTACAGCTGGCACATAAAATCTGACTTCAGCAAACTTAGAGAAGAATAATTTCACACAATATCAATAAAAGTCTTGGAGGCAGTGCAATATTCAATAATCCAGCAATAATATTTCAAGTTCCATATTACTGTCTCTTTACATATTATGCCTTCCTCGTTTCTGGCAGATAAGTGAGGAAGAAAACAAATGCATAGACTATGTGAGAACAGCAATCATCAGATCGTTTATGATTATTCATAATAGTTTCAAAATGAGATTTTATATGGCATCGGTAGATTTAATCAATATTTCAAGTCATGTCTCCTGTGTTTTTTTCCAGGTCATCCAGAGAAAATGTACTTCAGTTTTTAATTGAAAATGAAACTGAAGCTGTTCTTGTAAAATCCCTGGTAGAGGAAATACAGATATGACCTGGCTGTAGTCACATGACTGTGCAGAATCTGGACTTTAAGGTTCTGGGTATGGATGTGGACTCGTCACTGTGAAGATGTGGTGAAGGTAAGGCATCTGTGCTGTCCTCCAGTGGAGCTGCACTAAAAATGGACATGTGTCATCAGTCAGATTTTACCAACAACATGGTTATATAATTCTACTCAATGAGCTGGACTCTCTCACCTGGTTATTTCCTGTGGGTTCTGTCTGGAGGTTTCACACACGGCATTATCTATGGTAAGATATGCATTTTTTCCACACAGTGTAATCAGTGCAAAATTAAAAGCCAATTAATAATATCTTATGAATGAGCAGCTTTGAACAGATATTTAAGCATGTGTATACCTACCCTGTTGGTATAAGTGGGAGTCTGTGGGATTCTTATATTCCACCCAAGGTCTCTCATATGTGTTATTCAGATTCCTGCCGTGGATAAGACATTTACAATTTTACATCAATATCGAACCTGAATAATTCACACAATCACACAGTAAGTAAAGAATTCAATTGGTATTCTATGGCAGTAGCACAGCAAGAGACACGAGCTGATAAAACACGTTTGAAATATCACTTCTGTGGGAAGAACAGCATTGCGTGCTGTGCAGATTTGTACCGAATCTGTCCCTATGGAGGAACTGCTGCTCGCCAGAGTCAAACATGAGCCCAAGAGTATAGGTAAGTTGTCCCAAATATAGATACATTAGCACCTTTCCTGTGAGGTCTGAGTACTCTAGATTCAATAAGTGCTTAATCAGACACACAGTTCTTCACTGATATCAGAGGTACACATTTTGTTAGAGCAAAGCCTTGTGCCACTCTGAATTACATATTTGTGCTGGTAGCTGTTAGTTATGGGGAATGAATAGAAATAAATGTTGGTTAGAAAAATAATCATTGTAATGAAAGCACTATTGCATGACCAGCTATCTAAGTCACACTAATACTTTTATGCAGGTTTTTTTAATCCTTTTTGGAATCCTCAAATGCAAGCGTGACAAAACATAAAACAAAATCAACAAAATCATCAGTTTCAGCTGAGGAACAGAGATCTGTTTGTATGTATGTTTGTTTGTTTGTTTTATTTTATTTAATTTCCATTGTCCACATGTAGTTAGTTAAACAAATTTGATCTATAGCTAGTTCAGTACAGACCAGGTTTAATTCATGTTTCATTTTAAAATATATACATAAAAAGTTTCAATCATGAATAAATAAACCATCCTTGAAAACCATGAAAAAAACAACAACCATTAATGGAGGATTTCTTTCTTAATCAGTTCTGTAAATAAGTGATCACTGAAGTCAATAAAAGCCATAAGCAAATGAAAATCAATTGTGATTTTTACTAAATCAATACATCCTGGCTAGGACATCAGTCTATTGCACTTACACACACACACACACACACACACACACACACACACACACACACACATACACATTCACTTACTTATTCAAAGCTAGAGGGCCTGAACAGTAAAAACATGACATGACAGCTCTCAGCTGACAAAATGACGAAAAACCCAGCAAAAAATCTCCAGCAGTCTATATAAAGTATTTGTTGTTGAGAGTATATCTACCTGTTGGCTTCTGGCAGTGCATTCACATAATCAGGACGCTCTGTCTGTGTTGCTCTTGATGATATCATGTCACCATGAGGTTTCCACTGTGGACTTGTTTCTGTAGATTTCCAATCTGTAAAGCATAATACAGCACAAATCTGGAGTTATACCAGTGTTCCTTATGGATAAAATCAGTCTGTCTTATTAACTTATAGTATTAGTAACAATCTTAACAATGCTCTACACTCCATGCAGTACTACCAAGAGCAGGCTGCTTTCTTCTTAAATAAGGACAGACACATACAGTACAGTAAAAAAAGATTGACAAAGACACGGATCTGAAATGGTTGTTACAATCTGATACAGACTGCATAAGCAGTGTGTCCTTTTTGGCTCCAATTATGAAAAAACGTTTTTGTTTAGGTTACTCCAGGTACTGCACATGCATGTTTCTCCATATGGGCATCTCAATCAGCTCCATAGCTCCTATCGAGCTCCTGAGTGAAACAATATATTGTGTACACAAGTTTGAGAACTAAGGACCCACTACACTACTGAGTGTTCATCTACCTTGTTGATCTAAAATAAAATATGACATCATTTCAACTAAGAGAACATACTGAGCGTTGATGATCCCTTGTTTTTGTAGTGAGCTGTGGGATTTTTAGCACACAGGAAGGATTTTGTGACCGAGACCTCCCTTAAAATGACAACTCCGTAATCACTGCCCTGACTACTGAGCTGATGGACACGCATCACTTTACTAGACAGAAAAGTGCATTAAACATTAGCATAAACAATTCAAATGATTCAGTTTCAGATAAGTCTGTCCTTTCCACTAACAACTCTTTTTATTAAAGACAGTACTTATGTATTACAGCCACTTTGCTGAGTGCTACAGTACATGCTGTCACGCAGTCTGTGTTTATATGAGATTTCTCTAACATCTTAAAAACATGTTCAAATCATTCCAAGCACTCGGCTAACATTAAATACACAATTGAAAATTAATTGTAAATAACTCTTAAATTTAAAGACTTTCCTTTTTTTTTAAACAATATTCTACAGAACATGCTTGCGTTTACTCTTTACTCTTTACACCTAACTGAAATGTCACCCCAATGATGACGATTTCCTTCAGAATCTGGTGTACATTTACATTTCGGTCATTAGGGAGTCACCCTTATCCAGACCAACTTACAGAAGT
The DNA here is from genome assembly GCA_028566695.1 of Bagroides melapterus. Lineage (NCBI taxonomy): Eukaryota > Metazoa > Chordata > Actinopteri > Siluriformes > Bagridae > Bagroides > Bagroides melapterus. The sequence continues at coordinate 20,793,407 of JAOTRN010000046.1, read as the reverse complement.
GATTTTGAAGTCTAAAGGTCACAGACTAGTAAATATCATCAGTCTAAAACTCTCAGGTTCCTTCCAGGAGTTCTTCCAATGAAGACATTTAAATCTACGCTGAGATTTCTGTACTGCTGCTTTGTGTAACTTATTTTTAAAAGCACTACACGAGTAAAAATGAGCTGAATTGAATATCGAACTGAAGTATTCCACTTTACCTTTGTCTTCTACTCTGTGACTGTTCAGTGGATCTTTTCTTCTCTGCTCAGCCATCATTTCCTCAGTGTTCCTCCTCTGAGGTATTCTACATGAAAGCAATTACAGGGAACCAATGGGATATGACAAAAAAAAATTCAGCTCTTTTGTCAGAAATCAGATAAGTGAGAAAAGTGATTACAGAGACGCAGGCTTTGGGAAATAGATATAGTATTGTTATTAGTATTCAGTATTACCGGAGGTGTTGCCTGTTTACGTTTCTCTCCTTGATAGTTTGCCTTACAGGAGAGACTCTCTGTGTGGAATGTTATGATACAGTGAAATTTCTGTGGTATTTAGATCAAATAAACACAGTCACACTGCTTAGTATGATAATATCAGGAGTTTTACCTGCTGAATGGCCAGTTTCATCTGTAACGCCTCACTTAGCTTGTTGACAAGGCTTTCCTGCACAGAGCTAGAGACATTCTGGAAGCAAGACAGTGATGTGGTCAGTGATGCCTATGACACACATCAATCAATGGACATTTAATAAATCAACAAAGGAATAATGTGGAGAGAATAATGTGAAGAGAATTTTCTCAGCTCTGCTCTGATTGCACAAACTGTGATAAATGTATTTTTTCACTTATTTTGCTCTGCTTTCTCTCATAGATAGCCTTGTCATTATTTACTCTGTCATGTGCCTGAGAGGAATTTATTTACTGCATCATTTTGAACTGTTTGGCCATACAGGTCACAGCTTGCAGCTCCATGTTCCCTTGTGTTGACTAACTAGCTCTCCAACTTGGCAACTGCATTAATTAAAATGAAAGTATTTTAGCCTAATGAACCAGTTTGGGATCAAACCTTTTACCTTGTACTTGGATAGTAGCGCTAGAGCCTGCTTATAGTAGAGAATGGCTTTGTCTGGGTCTCTCAGCCTCAATTTGATTCCACCCAGACCTTCACATGCTTGCCAGTGCCCTGAGGAATCATCTATGGGAGAGAGAGATAGAGGAAATAAGCACTTAAGTAGAGTAACTGACCAGTTTTCAAACAGCCACTGAAGCATCACAGTGTATGTGGACATATTCAAGCATTGAGGTCAATACTGCTGTCTTTGAAAGCTTGTTGAGCATGTAGGTAGCTCTCTCCTGCCTCCTCCAGTTCTCCCAGTTCAGTGAGTGCGTAAGCCAGGTTACAGAAGCAGCAGCCCTGAGCCCGACGGCTACCCAACGACCCTACCAAGACAGTGGGAGAAATATAATGAGCAAGATAACTAGTGGTAGCTTTGCTGTAACCTTCAGATCTATGAGTCATCTGTTTTGTTCTGGCTATAGTTCATTAGTGTTGTCCAATGAAGCACATTCATAACACATAAGCACAAGCAAAGCACAAACATCAAACAACACCAGCACAGGTAGAGACTCACGCAAAACCTAAATTACAGGTCGTGTCACTCAGCTGTGAATATTTTATTCTCCTCTGTGTAACTAGCATAAAGAAATGAGGCATTAAATCACAGCATTAGAACTTCAAGCCACAAATACAGCAATGTCAGCACATGGTCAGATATAAAACAGCCAACACAATAGTGGGAGGAGAAGCAAAGAGAAAAAATACACCAGGAGAGACAGTAAGATGCTGATCTAAGCTTTTTCTTACAGCCCCATGAAAGTGAGATGCAATTATACAGCAGACACTTCGAGATAATACAGAAGAAATAACTTATACTTGAATGGATACTGACAGTACTACTGCTTAATGTTGTAATTTAGTGATTGAAAGCATTTCTTGGGATTTAATATTAATTCAATTCAATTCTACGTTTATCAATGGACATTGTTGAAAAGCAGCTTTACAGAAATATATACTGTAAATTCAATATAAAAATTATATCATTTAAAATGTAATTTAGATTTATCCCAGCTGTAAGCTGGAGGCAATGGTGGCAAGCAAAAACTCCCGGAGACAATATGAGAAAGAAACCTTGAGAGGTCCCAGACTTAAAAGTGAACCCATTCTCATTGGGAGACAATGGAGAGTATGAATATAAATAATAAATTAATGAATTATAAACAATAATCCTTTCTACAACTGTGTCCAGATGTGTGAAGTTGTGTAACCAGGAGCAAGTTATAAATCAGTGCAAGTTATAAATCAGTGTAATTTCTGAGTTCATTATAGATTTAACACTAATTCCTTCCTGCCAAAGCTGGCAAATTGTTCAATAATAGAGGCCTGAGGGAAAAAAAACAGCAACAGCAGTTTGAAGCAGGTGCTATATTCTACAAATATTAGAATGCATTGAAATATACAAGGCTATAATATTAAGTATACAAATTTAGCGATGTTACAGTGCATGCAAAACAGAGGACATTAGCATTCCGTTAGTTATGCATCAAATGCAATTGTGCTGTTTGAACACTAGAGGTCCCATAGAGAAAAACTACATTAAAAAGCACGCTGGTCACATGACCATCTTCTGCCATGGGAGCCCGAGATGGGAATCATCCACATTACTAAAGTGACTGATAGATTGATAGCTTTGGATTATAATGATCAATTCACGTTACACATACAGTTGCACATCCACATTATAACAGTTAATAAAAGCATTTTCAACAACAGCATCCTTGTGACTTTCTTATAGAGTGTAAAAGAAAGAGTTCACAGAAATCTGGGGCTCTAGATAAGACACTTTACTTAAACAATCAAAGATTTTGGGAGAATTTATAAGTGTATTTATTTATTTTTAAGATACTATAAACCTGTAGTTTTTAGTACATTTTATTCACAATATTGAACCTTTGTCCATAGAAATTGTAGGAAGGCAGAAATGCACATTGTTTTGCATTGTTTATTATACTGACATAAAAAGTCCCTTCAATAGTTATATATCGTCATTGCATATATATAATAATAACCAATGAACTTCCTTCAGGAGTAGGATTAAAAGCCTCTGTCCTGTCACCTCTAAACCTCTAAAAGTGATAATAAAGTGATAATGTTCCATTAAAACAAAAAATCCCCCAAATTGGTCACCTTCTAATATTAACCCACCAAACAGCTATCTCGTATCATATAAACAACCAGCTAAAAACCAGAGAGAATGAAGTATAATGCATGCTGCTTCTGTAACACATGAAGTCAGCCTATAGTGGCTCTGTTCAAACCGCCACTGATGCTGCAACACAGGGAAGAATAATACAGTCAGATGAAAGTGTTATCTTCCCTCTTTTGTCCACGATTGCCTAGTATCTTTGTGACTGATAGAGGAATCATGATGTCTTCTATTGCACTATGCAAGAGCCCACATTAAAAAAAAACATTTTTTTGGGGGATTGTCGTTCTTTATGTGTCCCATGTCTAAGGATCCTCTGCCTTGCTTCCATGGCCCAGGTACAATTCCTGGGCAGGGAACTAACCAAGTACAAGCCAGTGCACTCTCAGTGCCAATCCCAAACCTGGATAAAGTCTCTACCATGTGCAGATGTGTGCAGTATTGGCTTTATCTAGTCTGAAATATTTCCAGATGAACAAAGGGCATTCTGGCTCCTTGCTTTACCTTCTGACTCTCTACTAATCTTTTCACCTACTTCACTATAGCAGAGCTCCCTACATAAGTGACTAATAAACATATCAGGCAACAACCCCTACAACATCTAGCACTTTTTAGGCACATATATTGCTATTTTTGAAATTCAGTTACACAATTATAGATATTATAAATAGATATGTTTTGCAAAAGAAAATGGCATAAACATGGATTTAATCATATGACACAATGGTGACCATGGTCATTTCAACAAAAGTGGAGGAAGAGTGTGTGTTGAAAGAATTAAATTAGGAAGTTCAAAGTAGAGCATGTAGAACATCTAAAAGGATTTCTGCCATCAAATTTTATGATTTTGCCATCATCAATACATTTTTATGAATGTGTACCTTGTGTGTACTATGTATAAAAAATATTCTGTATATCCACTGATGAGCAAATGCCTGAACAACTGAGCATCTTGGCTCGGTGGTTTTCTAACCGTGCAGTGCAGCTGCTTCCCTGTGGTATTCCAGTGCTTTCCTGTACTGTGCCAGGGAATTGTGGACCGCACCCAGATTCTGCATGACCACAGCTAGCCTGCGTGGAGTTGAGTGGACCAGAGGCAGAGCCAGCTCATAGCACTCAGCAGCTTCAGTAAAGAGCTTCAGCTGGGAGAAACTCAAACCCACTGAGTTATACAGCTTACCTAAAATAAACATTCAATAATAAATAGGATAAATATCTTAGGCTTATAAAAGATTTTTCCTCAAGGCCACTAATCTTTCTAGCATTTGAGGCTAATTAAGTCACAATATATACCATGTTTAAGATAGCAGGAGATTATTATTAATTTACAGATGCTTATACTTCACCTAGTGTCTCTGGTTCTGTGATTTTGGCACTCAGCTCCAAGCACTCTGTGAGAACACTAATGACATCATCTGCTGAGAAACAGTCACATTTCAGCATGTGATTCCCAGCATCCTTCAGGGCCACAGCAGCAGAAGCTAGCTTCCTTGCCACCTTATAACTTTCTGCAGCACGCAGGTAATTCTCTGCCACATCAGTCCACTCCTAAAACAGAACACATATCTGAGCAAATCACTGCTAAATTTATGGATTGTACAAAGCAGTTAACATGCTACTGCATGGAATGTGAAGATTTGTAAAACAAATCTTTTAAATATGGCACATAATGACGTCAATCCGTGGAATCTACAAGCTATGACCACTACAGTATCAAAGCAAAGACATCACATATGACACCATTTATTAAAGGAACAGTCTACTATTTTATTTGGTAAAGATTTGCGAAAAAAAGACAAGATATGAAAGCACCCTAAATAACTGTACGTAATTTTGTCAGAATAGTATATTACTATTACTAATCAGACATACTGTATCTATATTCATAATCAATATTTTAAATATTCTGTATAGTTTTACCTTTCCTACTGTACAATATTATGCTTAGTCTATTTTCTGTTTTGACACAGACAGTCAAAAAGCAAGATAATTATGATTATAAAATAGATAAAAAATAGCTAAATGTGACAAATTCCCACTGTAACATTCACTGAACATCTTTCCCGTAATCTTACAGAGACACTGACCTTCCTGCGCAGGTGACAGTGGGCCAGTCTGACGCAGGTGTCCCCTTCATTGCTCCCATCTCCTTGTGAGCGATAAAGGTGTGCTGCTTGTTGGTAATGCCTGACAGCTTGTAAATGGTCATCCAGAGCCTCATGTGCTGCTGCTAGATTAAACTGCAGATCTGCCACACGCTCACCTCTCTCACTTGTCTCAGCTTGAGACAGAAAATCAAGGCCTTTCTGGGGATTACCAGCCTCCACATATGCTGCTCCAAGGTTAAACGCACAAGCCCGTTGTACTTTAGCCTTGTTGAGCTGAGAAAGGAGGAATAAAAATACTTATTTTTAATGTGACACACAGGGATAGATTCTAAATCATAAACATGGTGGAAAATAGAAAGAAAACAGCCTTAATAGATAAATGAATCTCTCGACACCTTCCTTACATTCACAGCAGCTTTGAAAGCCTTTTTGAAGTATTCAAGAGCTTTCAATCGGTCTCCCTGCTGTAGAGCGTTATGTCCACATGCTGTAAGTCTCTCTACTTGAACCTCCACCTGGATCTCTGTATCCTTTATGTCTTCACCCTTCCCCTTTCTGCTTGTCTTCTTTTTCTTCTTCTGAGGATCTTGGGATGGTGAACCATCAGAGGCCATGACAGGAACCGGATTAAGGTCATGTGCTGGTCTGTTACAAAAAAAAAGAAAAAAAAAGAAATAACTGAATGAATAAATAGTTTTTTTTTTTGCAGAAGGAAGCTTATCCTAGTGCTGTAACGGTGTATAGGTAGGGTACAGTCCTCAAACTGCTAATGATTCTAAGTCACAGATACTGTTGTGAGGATTCACGCTTCACTAATGAATGTTTAATTACCAGTCTAAAGTATCAGCACTATACACCCCTTCTCACGCAAACTGGTCATTACTATCTTATTTTCAATGTAAAACAGCAATTTAGTTAACTTCCGTGACTAGTAAGCTGTATATAATCAGCCAACTCTACCTATTACATAAACTCATTTCGCATGCACCCTCCAGTTAACTGGCACATTAGCCAACTAGCAAAACCGTATAACGTTACTGCTCCACTTACTCTTCTGGGAAGTGAAGCCATGTTTAATAAAATCTTCAGATGAAGCAGTTAACATAAGAATAATACCTACTGCCTAAATGTAGGTAGGTATGTTAGCCTTCAGCTAAATGATCTAAGCAGTCATCTGGATAATTACACGATTACTAATAAACCTAATTTGACAGGTGCCGACCACTGACGTCTGCCCGTGACCACGCGATTGTTGGACTCTGTTGCCATGGTGATACAATTTCAAGCTTTTCTTTCATAAGGTGAAATAAACACCAAGTCCACAAGACGTATGTTTGTTTGACATAGATACATTTTTGGTAAATTTACTCTTTGCGTCAATTTCCAATAAAGAACATCAAGTAAACTTATCTAATGCGAAAGTGTCAAAGGGAGGACAGCAATTACCATCATGCTTTGCGCGCGTCAGGCTTGCCAATGGGATTGCGGCGGGTTATTCAAACTGCCCGGAAAGTAAAAACATTCAACGTGTGACCTTCGTCTTCAAACAACAAGCGTGTTAGACTGCGGATTATTTTATTCTTTTGGCACCAAGTTAGTAGATTAGCACTAACGGAAATCGATTATATTCTGAAGGCTTTATTTGTTGTTGAAGCGGTTTAAGCCACATTATTGTGGGATTTGTTTTAAAAGCGTTTCAATTGCTGTTTTGTAAGATACAGGTATAGAGCCAAGAGACGTTAGTTTTCAGTGTCGTGATACAATTATAACTGGATCTGGAGAGCTGAAAACTATTAAAAAATAAAACTTGCTCTGTAAATATCCAAGACGAAATAAAATGGGTGATTCCGGTGGTCAAATCCGGTCAGGATGTAAGTAAACTACTTGTATTGCTGTCGAATAAATAAAAACTATTTAATGAGAACAGTTGTACAGTTACGGTGTTTACAGCTATTAATATCGCTTTAGATATTATGTTCAATACTTCACATAATTAAGTTTAATCACGCTAGTATAAACCTTTTAGTATAAATAGTGTTATCTAAATTGTCGTTTTCAACAACAATGGAGTGAGGTTTATAGGTTCAGATCTATTGAAACTAACGTGCTATACTAAATATCCAGTATTGCTGTTAAAATACTTGTTACACACGTCACATACTTTAATATCTCTTTCAGCTTTATGTTCAGGTTTAACCCTTTCTCTTTGGAATATATTTTAAAGATGAACGGTTAACAGCAGAGGAAATGGATGAACAACGCATCCAGAATGTGGCTTATCAGTACCTGTGCCGCTTAGAGGAGGCAAAGAGGCAAGACACTTCTACTGTATTCAGTTCCTACTTCACCTCTTAGACTACAACACCCTGGAGCACATTAAATATGTTTATTTTGAAATAGTTCTGATTGTGTTTTGGGGTACTTGTGTTCATTTGTTGACTGATTTTTTTGGTTTGTATTTTTGTTATTCTTGTAAGTTAGTATGGTGTGCTGCATTGGCATTACAATTAGATATTACTGGCACATTTATTGGCATTTAATAGGGGAAAGTTTACAACATCAATCACTGTTAAACAAGGACTTATTTCTCTCATCATTTCCAATGATGTTTAATGTCATGATGATATTGAGCTAAGTGTACTGATTGTAAAGAGTGCACGATTAAACAGATTAAAGTCCAAGCCATTCAGGGTGGATTTTTCCTTTAACATAGATTCACTTGAAAATTAAATGATGTGGTTATTTTTATTTATTTAAAATCCTACTCTCAGGTGGATGGAGGCATGCCTGAATGAGGAGCTTCCGCCTCCCACTGAGCTGGAAGAGGCACTGAGGAATGGAGTTCTCTTAGCTAAACTTGGCCATTGTTTTGCTCCGAAAATTGTTCCTCTGAAGAAGATCTATGACCTCAACCAGGAACGTTACAAGGTGTGTTTAATATGAAAAAGATCCAATCCTCATTGTTGTATAACCAGACATAGATTATGCTATAATCTCATATAAGCTATTTACACATATAAGATGCCTTAGAAGGTATATGTGTCTAATTAAAAAAAAAAACACTATCTAGTTAAAATAATAGTTATATTTGCTTCCCTGATGCACACTACTGTGCTGAGATGATCTGATGCCTAAATAATAGCATTACACACCACTGTGCTATAATTATCCACCACATAAATTGTTTGCAGCCACAGATGCCATTATTTGTCTGTCTTGAGTGCATTTAATCACAAAATGCAAGCCAGTAAATTGTTGGTGTGCTACAGGTGGTAGGTCTGCAGTTTCGACACACCGATAACATCAACCATTGGAGGAATGCGTTAGTAGAGCTTGGCCTGCCAACGGTAAATTAAACCAATATGGCATATTTCCCTTAAACATTCATGTTCTTCCAAATATTGACCACACACAAGCATCACTATAACACTTTTATTTCTTTTTTCTCCTGTTAGATTTTTTACCCTGAGACCACAGACATCTATGATAAGAAGAATATGCCACGAACTGTCTATTGTATCCATGCTCTCAGGTCCGCACTAGTGATGCTTTTATAGAATTAGTACTTTACAGTGTAATTCTACTAGAAATGTCCTTTTAATGTTTGTTTAATTGTCATCATTATTTTCTTGTAGCCTGTATCTTTTTCGTCAGGGTTTAGCACCTCAAATCCACGACCTGTGCGGCAAAGTCAAGTTCACAGGTAAAAGCGTATATTTTTTTTTTCCAAGTCAGATTACTTTTGGTTTTCCTGACTGCTTAGTTTGAATAATGATCTGTCATTTTTCAATTCCTTTGCCTAGATGAGGAAATCAATAATATGAAACTGGAATTGGATAAATACGGTATCCAGATGCCTGCTTTCAGCAAGATTGGAGGAATTCTTGCAAATGAGCTGTCTGTGGATGAGGCTGCTGGTAAGAACTATCATGCCTAGGTTTAGCTGTAATGTGATTGCACAGGTCCAGCCTGTTTTCACTGCAGATGCTAATAAACCTTCAACCTTTTAGCAAGGCCAAGTAGTAATACGTTGTTGTTTGCCCATATTATATTCTACTATATTCTGGCCAAATTATGGAAATCTGGGATGTGAGAATCTTTGCTTCTTTTCCTGGTCATGTGTGTAGTGCATGCAGCTGTGATAGCCATTAATGAGGCGGTGGAGCGGGGTTGTGTGGAGGACACTGCACAATCGCTGCGCAATCCCAACGCAATGCTCACTAACCTGCAGGAGCAGCTCATGGCCGTCTACCAGGAGATGCTGCGCCAGGCCCGTGCTCACAAAGCAGTCAAGGCTTCTTCTAAAGTAAAGGACATTAAAACTGATAAAGTCTTGTGTTTGGTCTGATCATCTAACATAAATAAAATATGTCTAAAACAGAATGCAATTACTATGAATTATTTAATGTTTTTAGGCAAATGGCTCCATGGAGAAGGATATATATGAAGAGTACCTGACACAAAGTGAGATTCAAGACAACATCACAAGAGTTAATGGTGAGTCAGTGCTCTGTTACTGTGCCTATGGGAATGGTTGAACTTGTGTCTGTAATATGAACAATTTATGTGTGTGTGTGTGTGTGTGGGAGTGTAGTGCGTGCAGCTGTAGAGCGAGTGGATGAGGCTATAGACTGTGGCGATGCCCTGGCTCTACTCTCAGCCTTACAGAACCCGAGTCTTGGCCTCAGGGGGCTGCTTAGAGACAATTCTGATTGGTATCTGGAACAGCTCACATCAGACCGGGAACAGAAAGCCCTGGTGAGAGCTTTGCAACTCGTATTGCATTGCATTGCATCTTCTTTATCCTTATATGCAGTGCTTAAAGTGTGAGTCACTATTTGTGTATGATTTCTTCAAGGATCTGGGGTGTGTGGACCCTCTGGAGAGAGACGAGCTGCAAGAAGGTGTCAGCGTGGCCAATGAGGAAGCTCAACGCTCAGGAACCAGTAAGTTCATGCCCAGGTTTATGACACAAAAATGAAATTAAAGTCGTACTCAGCAGTGACTGTGTGTGTTTGTGTGTATACCCAGTGCTGCAGGCAATATCCAAAATCAATGAGGCTTTGCGGTGTGGTGAGCCACATCAGACAGTACGTGCCCTGATGAACCCTGACGCTCACCTGCCTGATGTTTACCCTTTCGCTGCTGAGCTTTACCAGAGAGAACTTGCCCCTCTGCAGCTGCAGTGCCCTCAGGTGGCTAACAGCACCACATTTACCACAACTTGCAGACTGATTCAGTTCCCCAGCATAGTAAGCTGTAGTGGATTGATTTGTATATCGTTGTCAAGTTTTACACTCCCTAGAGTAGGATTTAAAAAAATCTGCAGCCAAAGCTCAAAAATCAGCAGTGTATGTGTGTGCCTAAACACTCACAAGCCTTTTTGTGTGTGTGTGTGTCTGTGTGTTGTAGGGTGAGCTGCAGCAGGAGGAGCTGTTTGTGGCTGTAGAAATGCTGTCTGCAGTGGCATTGATCAATCAGACGCTGGAAGCTAAAGACATGGGTGCATTCTATGCCACTCTGGTCAGCCCTGCTGCTGGCCTTGCAGACATCGATGACAGCTTAATGCAAAGGTGTGACACACTACAGAGGATTGTTTCATCAGTGGCCATTTGAACTCGTACCGCTTTTCTTTCTTTCAAAACTTATCTGCCATGCATCAGTTTTAACCTTTCCTTGGCATCTGCATGTAACGATCATGTTGAGCAAGGAGCCAGATGAGCACACATACATTTAAAAAAGAGAGAGAAGGAGGGTTTTTATTTAAATTTTTTTTTTTTAATTAATAAATTAATTTTAACTTTTTTTTTTTTCTTTCCATCTTTGCCTTGGTATCTGGCTGCAAACATCCTTGTATAATTTTCTGTAAAGAGCCAGTTTAACGATTAAGAAAAACATTATATAAACATGCACACAAGTATATGTAGATATTATATACAGTTCCGACTTTGCTTAGGTATTTTGAGGAGCTTTCTGAACTGAAGAAGAAGTCAGGCAGACTGCTTCTGACCTGGAATGAGTTGCAAAGTGGAGTGAACAGTGTTAACATGGCAGCTCATGAGGAGCATGACCGTAAGTACATCTTCCTACCTTTCCAACCTGTGAGAACTTTTCTCAGTTTTCTAGAGCCTGTGATTTTTATAATGATAGAAACCCTGTGTATCTTTCCTCTCATCTTTTAACTATAGAGATCCTAACTATAGGACTGATCAACCAGGCCCTCAGTCACGGTGACCCTCAGAAAACTCTTGCTGCATTGCTGCTGCTCTCTAGTGGCCTAAAAGACATAGTGCCACAGAACGGCAAGCGCTACCATGATGTACTTCACCGACTCAAGAAACGCAAGGCAGAGGTGTTTTAGACAGCAATATGGATATAGAATTGTAGAGAAACTGACTGAATTAGTGTAATTAGATTTTGTGTTCATTTCTTGACGTTGTTTTGTCTGTATTCATGGTGCAGTTGAGTCGAGACCCTGGAGCAGAGCTGTGGTTAGCTGACATTCAGGAAGGAGTGAGTCAGGCTAACCAGGACACTCAGAAAGCTCTGAAGAGTGAGTGTATGCAGTGAAACATTACATTCAGGACATTTTAATCGCAGCTTACATACCCAGGGCCGATCCAGGTGATAGTGTGATCATGCCTGAAGATCTTTCATTTACAAAAAAAATAGACTTCTCTTTTTCTGGGTTTTAGAGTGTATCTCAGAAGTTTTTATGTATGAATTTTTGTTGTCAGTGTCTCTGGGCTTGGCTGCTGTTAACCAGGCAGTGAAGGAAGGTAAAACCTCTCAGACCCTGCGAGTGATGCGATTGCCTGAAGTGGCTCTGAAGAGTGTGGTAGCTGAGTGTGCAGCTGCATACCAAACTGAGCTGACAGCTTTGCTTTGTGCCAAACACATGGAAGGTCAGTCTAATAGTTTCATCCTAAACTGCTAGCGTACTGCCATGCTTGTACTGTATTTTCACATAATCGTGGAGGGTCTTGAGAATACAGTGTAGAACTGCCTATATTGATCTTCACTTCAAGGAAATTTTATTTGTACTGTGAATGTAACAATGGATGTCATTACAAAGTAGCTTTACAGAAATATATAAATTCAGGATATAAATTTTAGTTGAATAAATTGAGCAAGCTAGAGGCAACAGTGGCAACAAAAAATCTCCCTGAGATGATATTAGGGGAAAAAAACATCTCATCTTGTGTCTCTTACTCTGAACACAGGTGATAACAAAAGCCCATGGATCAGAACAAAGATTCTAGATGGCAGTTCTTACTACTTCCACCTGCAAAAGCTGGAGGGTGGCTGGGAGAGACCTCATGGATTTGTCCAGAATAGCATCTTCCTCAGTCATGAAGAAATCCAGGTACTTGGAGTACTATTACTGAAACCATGAAGAACAAAGATGCCTAAATCTTTAAGCAGTATTCATGCCCCAGTAATATAATCTATTTATCCTACAATATGTTCCATTAAAAGTTTCCTTTGTTTTATTTGGATAATCGTTGCTGAAAAGGTTTAGAATTTGAATGCATTGGAATATTAATGAGCCTATAATTTTATCTTTCACACAAAATGAATATTTGCAGCATCTCTGAACTTATTGTGAAAACAGTCAGTCTTTTTTTTATTATTATTATTTATTTATTTTTTTATAAGCAACAGAAGGAGTGTCGTACCTTTTTCCAGAACATTTACACAGTTGCTTTTTTCAAGTCCTACTGTTACCCAGGATTAAACTTTTATAAAGAGTATCCTTTAACTTTTTCTCATGCGTGATGAATTTTTAATGCATCCTCAGCAATTGTGCTGCATCTCAAGCTGTGTCTTATTTACTGTATATGCTTTAGTGCACAGGGTCCGTAGTGTTACTGAACCTAAAGAGCATAGCGTGAATATGTAAATGCAAAGAGAGTGTCGGAAAATAATACAAATACAGAAATATCATTTTTATTATTGAGTGTTTGTGTTTAATATTTAATTAGGAAAGTGACACAACTTATGAAAACGTTTCTTCAAACCCATTTTCTTACATCAAGAAACCAGG
>JAOTRN010000046.1:20753538-20764584 GCA_028566695.1 Bagroides melapterus | reverse complement strand
CCCCCCCCACCCCCCACCCTCCACCAGGTGAGCTCCTCTCCAGGGAAGAATCCTCAGCTATAGACAGCAGTGACGAGAAAAGAAGCAGATCTGCTGCTCCAGCTTGTAGAAGACAGGCTTTGGAGTCTACTCTACACAAATTAGCAGCGTGCCCATTCTCTTGGCTGTCAGCGTGCTGTGTGTGTGTGTGTGTGTGTGTGTGTGTGGGTTGCTGAATGGAGATAAGGATGAAGTGCTGTCAGTTGGAGGCACTGGCACCCGTGCCAGATCTTCACTCCGTTTTGGTGGCTCGCTGAATGTGTTTGGTGATTGCCTCCAGTCCAGTTTGGTATCTGGTCTCATTTCTGATCTGCATTCATGCTCATATCATGTGATTAAATTACACAAGCTCCACTGTCCTGACCTCCTCACTCTGCCATTACATCTCCTGCTATTAGATTTGTCTTCAGATCATTTGGAATCGATGTATCCAAAAATGATCAGCAGGGGCTGGAGCAGAACGAGGAGTGGAATTTTAACAATTTTTTCTTTCTAATAGGAAAAACCCACACTGAAATCCAGTGTTCCCTTCGTCATTGTTCATTTCATTCATCTGTCACCATTGTGTGAGTTCTTAAAAGGCAGCCATGCAGAGAAATTATTGTTTCTGAGTTAAAGGTTAATGAATGTACGAGATGTGTGGAGTGCATCTGCAGTTGATGGAGTCTTACGGTGCTTTTTTGCGTGACCTAAACAAGCAGAAGTGTGTGAATACGAGCGGCTCCTCTGGGGTCTCAGTGGAAACGCTTAGTGTTTAACTGTGACTTGCTTTCCTGTACATCTGCAGTGTTTTGTCCTTCTTCAGCCCTGTCATGAGATGTTGTGTTTTATGTAATAGTTCAGGATAAAGGAGCACTGCAGGACAAAGCTAATCTCAGTGAGTGAGTGAGTAAGAGAGAATGTCCTCTTAAACACAATGAATGTGTCTGAATCAAGGTCATTTATTGTTTTCTGCATTTTCATGTAAATTGTGTGCATTTTTCATGTTTGAGTGGCAAAGCAAGTCTTACTCATTGATTTGTCTAGCTCAATGTTTTGTCTGCCTTCTGTATTGTTTAAATGTCAAGCTCAAGGTCACCAAAGTTAACTGACCCTCATTTTCCATTTTACTCATCACTCCTAGTGGTAAGTTGTCATGTAGGTAACTTCTAACTATTTTATCTAACCTTAGGTAACTGGCTTAAGCCTGACTTGTGCGCATTAAATAACCCACACATTCAATTTGAATACATTTGAAAAGAAATTGAGCATAAACTTATAATTTATAGAGAGAATGGTTTGTAATGATTAAATGATAGCCAGTCTGCATATTTGTTTGCTTCACTTTGTTCATAGGTTGTTACAAAGTCATCAAATCTTGCTTTTTTTATGGGTCACCTAACACTTCAGTGTTCTCGGAGGAAAAAGTAAAGTACTTATCATTATGGTAGCTCGCCTACGAAGGGCCAGGAGAGGAATCTGGGTCTTTCAGTGAGAGCAGAGTTAATTGAATCCTTGAGGCATTGGGTAGTGCAGGGCATGGCAGGGAAGCAAACCTGTGTCTCAGCAGCAGAGCAGAATTGACCAGTGCCGGGAAGTGTGTTAAAGATAATGCCCTCATGTTGGTCTGTCTGTCTGTCTGTCTATGCGATATGGCCAAAGGTTTGTGGACACCAGGTTAACCCATGCTTCTGTGGCCATTCCATAAACCTTTTCCCACAGAGTTGGAGCCACACATTTCTAGAAAGTCCGTATTAAGGCCATGCCTTGCATATAGTCAGCTGGCCACATATATTTGAACATCTATCGATTGGTCAAGCTGTCTGTCTGTCTATCTATCCTTTTTCTCCATCGTTCTTTCCTTTTTAACTTTAAAGTTTGTTCTGGCTTTTGGGACAGCATGTTTTCCAGGTGCATTGTGGGTTCTCAGCAGATCTGGCCACATTACAGTAACACATTGTCCAATTTGCACCAAGATGTAACTCATTCTGCCCCAAGGACACGGTTTCTGTTGCTGTTTAGATCTCGGTAACTATGACAAGAAAGTGAACAAACTGTGTGTGTCATAGATATATTCAACATTTGACCCTCAATAACTAAAATGGTTTCTTCTTTCTGTTCTCTAACTCATCCTCTCCCTAAAATAAGAGCCATAATTGATACTTAATAAAAGTTTTAAGAAACCTAATACGGTAAACTTGTATCTTGCTTAATTGACGGTTCAATAACAAATGTTCAAACTTTGATCAGAATGCTAACAGATTTGGAATTTGGAAATGGAAACACGGTGCGTGTGTGTGTGTGTGTGTGTGAGTGTGTGTGTGTGTGAGTGTGTGTGTGGGATGTCCGCTGTGAGTGTCTGTAGAAAAAGAAAGATGGGGGTTGGGTTTGTTGAGCCCAAACTGCCCAGTACAGTACAGAGAGCAGATTGATTGGCAGCCAGATGCGGAGTGAGTGTAGAGGATTGTGGGATGGGGGAGGGGCGGTTAAGAGGTATTGCTACATATGTGTGCCACTGACTGTGGAACAGTCGTTGGATTTGTGCCACTCTGCTGGCATTAAAAACTCTACAGCGGGGTGTTTGTGTGTAGTAGAGTAAGAAAATGTGTGTATGCGCGCGTGTGTATAAAAGACTGAGAAGAGAGATGGAGTGAAAGAGTGCAAAAGTAAGTGTGTATGTGCGTGCTCGTGTACGCAACGGGAGGGGGGAGGACAGGGCTAACAAAGGATCTACACACACTGGCATGACTTAGGCTTCCGTGTGGATGTTTCTTTGTGTGTGTCTCCAGCAGTAATGTAATTCAGACTCTCACAGTCTGACTTTTAAAGCTTAATCAGCCTGTAGCTTTACTTTCTTTTCTTCTAACCACACACACACACACATATACATACACAAAGCACACTTTGAACATATTTAATTTCCAACTCTGATTGGCTGAAGATCTAGAAAATGAATAAGGTTTTTTTTTTTGGTGAACATTTTTGAACATATCACCATTGTACACACACCTTGCATGTTGCAGAACACATTCATGTATTTATTGTGCGTCTGTGGAATGTGCATGTTCTTCTCAAACTCTGGACTTCTGAGGCGATTGACAGTAGACGCGTATACAAGAGGGTTTATGGAATGTGTCTGTTTGTGTGTCTGATCTTGTCGCTTACCATACCTCCATCTTAACACCTCCGTTTTCCTGCCATGTGAGAGCTGCTGGAGGCGTACAAGGACTGTGTTGACTGGCAGAAAGCCCAGTGCTCTGTGTGTGTGTGTGCGCGTGCGCGTGCATGCATGTGTGCGTGGACACATATGCAGCTCTGTGTACAATTATGGCATGTGTCTTGGGCAGGAAAGTAGGAAGCTGATTAGTTGAGGGAGGAAAAATGAAAGAGTTTGGACAGAGACACAGTGGTTTTCTGTTTCAGAAAGGGAGAAGATGGACCCTCTGGTGAGAATATCACATTTGATGATGGTTGCATCATGCAGATCTACCAAAGGCAGCTCTGCATGGTTACTTTTCTCCTAAGGATTGCTTCTTCTCATTCTCTCTCGCTTCTCTCTCTGTTTTTTTTTTTTTTTAATTCGTTTAATATTAGTTTTACTCCCATATTTTTCATACGGAAGTTTTTTCCCTGTTTGATCTCAGAACCTGTGGATCAGCGAGGAGTCACTGTCGCCATAAGCATCTGGTTCTCACTGCATATATAAACATGTGAGTGACAGAGTGAGCAGAAGGCTATGGATGTGACGTGTTAAGGAAATGTGATATTTTGCCTTTATTTATGCAGTATACACTACACAGAATAATAGGAACAGCCTCAGATGGTAATACACTTTTCGGTAAAAGGTTCCGAAAGGTTTCTTTGGATGGTTCAACTTTCTGAAGAGGAACCTTTCGGAAAGGAAAAGGCTCTTTTGGTTCTATGCATGCTTTTCAGGCTTTAACTGAAAAGACAAAGAGTTAGTGTTCACTGGAATCTGTAATAGATAGCATAAAGCACATTTATATTGCACTGTTAAAAAAAACACCCCAATAAACCCCCAAGCCAATTAAGACAATAAAAAAAGCACGCTTGCCTTAAGCAAAGTGTATGAAAAATAGACAATTCAATACACTCTGTATGTGATTAATGAAAGGGCTGGATTGTTGAAGAGCAGGTTGCAGTGGCATGGTGTTGTGTGAAGAGCTGTGCTTAGCGAACGTTCTACAATGACACTTAATTTGTTTAAATGTTGAAAATTCTGACTAGAAAAGTTACCAGTTTCCTCATAGTGCTTTTCAGATGTGGGTTTGATGAACCATTTGAAAGCACATTTCTATGCAGACTGTATATAGTAGTTATAATTAGTAGGCATATAGTAAAAAGCTTGAAATTAAACACAATACTGTATTTAACTAGTGAGCAAGGTCTAGTAGATATATACAGTATTCTTTAATTTATTTTTTTGCGTTTCGTTATTAAAAAGCAATTCATTATTAGAATCTATGCAGCAAAGCGATTATAATTAAGTAATGAATGTATTTTCTATTTTTATTTATTTGGTTGTTAAATCCAGAAGTGTTTTTGACTCAGAATTTTGTTTTCGGTTTTGGCCAAGAATTTTTATTTCGGTGTAACATTAGTGAAATGTAAAAGTTTACAGCTTCTCAGCCGAATGATCTGCCACCCACTGAGGAGAGGTGGGTGGAAGGAACAATGAGCAGAACCTGTCCGAGGACCTAAGGGTGGGAGTCTGTGGAAGGAGAAGTTTAGGTAGGTGTATAAGGGCAGGGCTGTGTGGTGCTTTGCAAGTCATAGTTTTATTTCTGTTCTGTATGCAGCATGAGATGGGTAACCAGTGTAGGTGGAGATCCAGAGTAATAGTAGTTAGTATTTTTGGGGGGGAATGGGTGAGTAATCTGGTTTCAGAGTTTTGAAAGCACTTTAACTTTTGGAATTTAAATGAGTTTTCTATATGCTACTGCATCCTTGTATGCTGCTCTGTGATGTCCATACTGTGTGTCACTGGGAACCAATCAAATACCAGCTTGTACGCCTGTTTAAAGACGCACTACTTTAAGGCTCTTCTCGTCCCTCTGGACCTGCCTGATTCATCCTGATGCTCTACTTCTGCTTGGAGCTTTCTTCGCTGGTGACTTACCTTCTCTTTGGACGGTCACACACAGATACCCTAAAGACTCACCTTTGCTTGTATTGACAGTAGTCTTACCTGCATGCTGTACACTGATACACTGTACACTATGCACAGTACGGCCATAACGAACATCCTTTCCTCTCTCTTTGTACCTGTATGTTGTAATGATTTAAATTTCCAACATGCACTGGATAGGTTCCCTTTTGAGTCTTGTTCCTCATGTTTTTTTGTTTTTTTTTTCCTTTTCTTTTTTCCCTGAAATGTCACCTCTGGAATCTAAATCTGCATCTGGATTTCTGCTAAGCTATTTTGTAGCAACGTCTAAAAAGCCCCACAAATCAAATGGAATTGAATCGAGAATCAGCTCGGACATCTGATTAGCTTTACATAAGTGAGTCGGTCTGCGATCATTGTCTAAGACTGCTCTACGCTGGCTTTTAGGAAGCAAAGTGGTCCAGAAAGGTGTCGCAAAAGAGCAAATTAAACCATCTTCCTTTATCTCACTTTTCAGTAATGAAGTGCTCTGATTTAGTCGGTGTGTGTCTTAGTCAATTTGATGACATTTCTGCTTGTCCCTTGTGTTTTAAATGATTGAACAACTTATGTCCAGATGGGAGTGTTTGGGTTAAAAGGTGCAGTCAAGAAGCAGAAGGAAATACAACAGACAGAAATTAGAATTGTCTTGAATGGGGAGGCTGTATGGTTTGAATTGTTCCCTTGTGAAGGAAGTCCTCTATATCCAAAGCTTTTCTGTGTTTAATAAGATCAGTGCCTACAGGCAATGGGCATGAAGCATGTCTAAACACTTGATTTGATGAACAAAAAATATTAGAACAAAAAAAAGACAAGCTGTTTGTTTTCTCCCAAACAATGACAAAAGACTTGAAGAACATGTTCAAACTAATATCAGCTTTACTAATCTATGGTGTCTCAGTGGAGTGATGAGACAAGCTGTATTCTGAATTCAGTTGTATTTTCATGATAATCTATTTCATGACAGATTATGCAGGAGAAATGTTTTGACGGCTGTGTATAATTTTGAGTGTGTGCACATTCTCCTTCAGAATGGACCGCATGAGTGAGGAGGCATTGCGGCTCAACCTGCTAAAGCGAGGCCTGGAGCCAGCGGAGGAGCGTAGCCGAGTTCACGATGATGTCCTGCCCAAGAGGCTGAAAATGGAGGGTCATGAGGCCATGGAGAGACTGAAAATGCTCGCACTGCTCAAACGCAAGGACCTGAGTGGCCTGGAAAGCGGCTCTGGCACACTGGGGGATCTGCGAGCCTCAGGAGCCAGCAGCCACGCTGCGTTACAGAACTACACGACGTATGAGGAGAAGCTGAACGGCAGCCTGAGGACACCAACCGTGTCCCACTCTCTTATGGGGCGCAGCGGGAAAGAGAACATCAGCGACGAGCCGGTGGACATGAGTGCCAAGAGGAGGTGAGGGAGAGAGAGTCTGGTCAGTTTGTGCTGTGTGGGATACAGGTAATGTACAAAAGTCAGCTCAGGATCAGCATTACTAAGTCATCCTGATTGTGTGAGTGGGAGAATTATGCGATGTCAAGAACTTCAGTATAATACTTTTCTAGTATTGACTGAAAAGCTTTTTAAATCACCAGTGTCACAAAAATCTGTCTTATTAGTATGATTATCACACTCGGCTCTCTGAATTGGAAGTGATCGATAACCTGTGACTCAATTCATGTCCCAGGACTGACAGAAAACAACTGATGGGCCCTTGAGCTGGCTCCTTTTCCCCATCAGCTGCTTAGATTATATTCTCTATCAATTGTAAGCTGCCTTCTTAAAAAAAGAGTCTCCCATACAAATACATGTAAATGGGAAACAATAACCAGTTGACATACTGCCTTAAAGATTCCCTTAACAACAATAATATTCATTTTAATAGAAATAATGTGTACGTGAATATGCCTGTAATCTTTTGATTTGGTGTATGACCATCTGATGATATTTATGACTTCAGTGTAGTGGATCGAGAACGTCACACTCCCTCTCCAGATGTGATCGTTTTATCTGACAACGAGGCATCCAGCCCCAAAGGTGCAGCAGGCAGAGAGGACAAAGTGAAGCCCGTAAACCTGGACATGTTTAAGGTAAAGAGGTTGTGAGAAGACAGTCTGTTCTGTGTTTTCACACCTCTTTGTGTGTGCATGTGTATTAACAGTGAGTGTGTATGTGTCTGTGATACAGGGGAAGAGCGTAGCTGAGCGGCAGCGAGTCATTAAGGCTTTAAGAGAGGAGCTGAGACTTGAGGAGGCTCGCCTGGTTCTGCTCAAGAAACTCCGGCAGTCTCAACTACAGAAGGAGAACCTCGCCCACAAGGTCTCTATCCCGGACTTTTTTCTCTCTCTCTCTCTTCACTTCACAGTTCAGTTAATGCCTTGTCTCTTAAGCAGGAATTAATTGAAATACAGTTTTGCTTTATTTTTGGAAGGCCAGAGGAAGAAAAACGACTCGTTTTTACTAATGTACGGAAACAGTAGGTTATTTTACACTGTGCTTAACCCCAGGTAAAACCCCATGTTTAACCCTGGGTAGAGGAACATTTCACAAAAGCGATGTCATTTTTTGCCCAGGGTTATGAATCCCTGCTCTGAAGCAGTTAGCAATATTTTTGTGGTGACAGATGTGTACAGCATGAAACGATGGAGTGTTACAGCTAGATGCTTAGCAGCAGAAACCCAATCGGAAAATAAACAGCGTAGCAACACTTATACACACAAATACAGCTCGGTAGTGTCAAGTGGGAAAACGTCAAATATTGCGGAAGTGCCAAAGCAAGCGGGAAATACCTGGTCAACAACACTGCACTTAAAAAGGTCAAAAAAGATTAGAGTGTTGTGAAAAATAACAATACCTGCTCAGGTGTAGGGTCCTTTTTTTCCTCACTCATTGCGAAAGTGTGAGACATACCATTATTTAAATCGGACACATGCTGTATTTATCCAGTCATGCTTGCTGGCACTGCAAATATGCAAATAAAAAGGTTAACCCAGGGTTTAGGAATGTACAGTGTGAAATGTCAAATTGTAAATAGCCAGGATTAATGACACAGGGGAAACAAGTGTTAAAAGCCTTAATGTGAGTATTTTTATATTACGCATATATGCCAAAAAAAAAAATCAGCATTTCTACGTTTTATAATTGAGAAAAAAACATACACAACATAACATTAGATGTCTGATCCTGATTGATGGACAGTAGAAAGGAAATTCACTTTGTTAGGCTACATTTCCGCAACGAGAAAAGAAGTGTGAAATGAACAAGGACTAGCCGGTAATTTCCATTACATGTTTTCTGTGGGGGTTTATTCTTTTTGCCGTTATTTTATTCAGTTTTTCAGGTGCAAACAGCTGTGTGCCAAATTGAAAAGCTCTCATAAGGGTGGGGGAAAAAAAAAAAACTAAATGTGTTAGACAAATCGTATTGCTTTTCATTGAGGACATACAGAAAACATGACATCAGTGCTCTAAACCATTGTCTGGGATGTGGTGTTGAGAAGATCCTGACTACATCTTGAAGCTCGAGCTTTATTTTCCAAGTGACTTACCATAGCAGAGTTAAATACACTCATATCTGACCATTTTTAATACATGTTTCATTTTAAATCAAGAATCATGAGAGCAATTGTGCAAAGGTTTTGCTTTTCAGGGTATGAAAGTCACGAATGAAAAGCAAGATTATTTATGTATTGTGTTTCACATGTTGTCACTATTGTGATTGCATTTTGGCATTAATCTTTGCCAATGGACTTTCCCAGGTTTATGTTTATACAGAGGTTGGACAATTAAAAAGAAACACCTGGTTTTAGCCCAGACCAATTGAGCATTGGTTTTTCTTAGGAATGAAAGATCTGCCCTGTGGGCAGAGGGATTTTGAGGCATTACTCTTGTGACCAGATCACAAAGTAATTCTAGTGGAGGAAACTGTTGGACAACTCCAAACTCCAAACTCCAAAACAACCCAAAGTGGCTCAGTGATGTTCTGATGTTATATTCTGGTGACTGTTCAAGCCATGGGAGATGTTCATTAAATTTCATGTTCATTAAAACACTATTCTGCCAGTCTTGCTGTGTGTATTGGTGAATTATCATCCTGATACATGGCACCACCTTCAGTGTAGTCCTTGACAGTGACCTGTCCATCATGCACAAGGTGTGGGCCAAATAGTGGGCGTATCATGCCATGATATTGTGTCCCAATCCTTCACTGATCCATCCCTTTATTTGACCAGAAACCAGGTGGTAAGCTTCTTTGGAGCTTTTTCACACCCTATTTTTCACAGACATGGAAAAGACAGTGAAGTTGGATTCCGCAGAGAACGATACTTTTCACGTTGTCCACAGCCAAAGATTTTCACTGCTGTCACATTTGGAGCCTTTGGTACGTGTGTCCATAGCTTTGACTATAGCAGTCTGGCCATGAATATGTAACCCTTTAGTCATTGTCCAACCCATGTGTATAGATTATATCACATAATATACCACATAAATCATCCACTATATCATTCTGTAACCACCGAACATCCACTGACATCCCAAACTGGCTAGGTACTTTTCTTGTATTTAAGGTTTAGAGCTGGGGCTCTTAACTCCAGTCCTAAAGACCTCCCACCATGTAGTTTTTTTTTTTTCTGCTACTGACATATCTGATCAGCTCTAACATGTCTGATTAAGCCCTTCAGAACCTCAATCTACAGGGTCTCAAGGACTAAACTTAAAAACATTTTATAACCATGATAAATGTTACACATGAAAGCAAACGAGCTCAGTGTTCTCTACAGTAACATCTGAACGTTTTAAGTAATAAGAGGAAATTTGAACCTTTATAAAATTCTTCATTCTTTGTCAGTTCTTATTACTGCTTTGGGAAAAATCCGTTTATTTGTCACATCCCCTTATAATTAAATGCCCTCTGAAAAAATGAATAACAGGCTAAAGCAGAATTTCTTTAGCCATAATGAGAAGTCGGCTGCTTTTGTCTTTTGTCAGGACAGCTCTGAATTCCAAAAGACAATGAAATAAGATAATGGAATCTTAATGGATAACAAAAATATTATAAAATGATTGGAAAAAAATGAGCAACTATACATACTATGTATTACAGAATGTAATAGGGTAACATTTTAGCCTTTTCCCCTTTCATTATGTATACCACTGCTGCCTAGAAACATAGAAATAAAAAAAAAATGGAAGTATGCAGTGTATTCTTTGGGAATCAAGTCTTCTTGTGTGTTTAAGTAAATTTTCTTCTCTGTCTGTCACTCAGGTATCAGTGGTGCAGAGCAGTTCCTCATCCATTCATCCCTCAGCCCACAGCTCTCAGTCTAGCAACAAACTACCCATCAGATCTGGCCACACACACCACAGTGGAGATGCCCAGAACCTTCGTGCTGCACAGGTTAGGAGACCACGAGCTAACTTCAGCACACATTGACCACATACTCAGAAGCTCTTGCTCTTATTGCATTGAGCAGTGTAACCTCAAATGTCAGAAGAAATGTGCAGTTCATGACTGCCATCCTGTGGTCATGAATAAACCTGCATTCTTGAGTGAATCAGAGAAAGATTTTCACTGTATCTCGTGTAGTTTGTCACTGTGAAGTGGTTTCCTTTTCAGGGTCAGAGTGTGATCCGGTCTGCAGCCAGTGCCTCCATACCCCAGATGATGATGTCACAGCGAGTGGTCGCTCCAAGCCCGGGGCAGCTGCAGGGCCACAGAGTGTCAAGCAAACCAAGCAGCATGCGCACATCCACAGCCAGCATCAACAGCACTGTTAACTATCAGCAGGTACTGTGTGTGTGTGTGTGTGTGTGTATAAATGGGTTTATATACCAGATAAACTCATAGAGCACTTTATTAGGAGCACTT
>JAOTRN010000046.1:20742587-20753438 GCA_028566695.1 Bagroides melapterus | reverse complement strand
TGTGTGTGTGTGTGTTTGTGTGTAGGTAAGCTGTGTGGGACATCTGGTCGTCTGGAGCCCTTTGCTTGTGCTCAGTGTAAAACTGATTTTACCCCACACTGGAAGCAGGAGAAGGGCGGACGCATCCTTTGCGAGACATGCATGACGTCCAATCAGAAGAAGGCTTTGAAAGCTGAACATACTAATAGGCTGAAGAATGCTTTTGTGAAGGCTCTGCAACAAGAGCAGGTAAAGATGAGGTCATCCAGGTGTACCACCATCTACAGCTCTCCATTAACGGAGAAGCACACTGTGTGCTTCGAATGCTCATTGTGTGTGTGTGTGTGTGTGTGTGTGCTTTGTAGGAGATTGAACAGAGATTACAGCAGCAAGCTGCCCTGTCCACCAGTTCTACAGTGTCTGTAGCTAGTGTAAGCAAAGCTGAGTCCATGATGAGGCACCACACCATCAGACAGGTACACACACACACAAGCCTTATTCATCATGGTAGTGTGCTAGTGTGTGTGGTACTATTAGAAGAGGACCAGGTGCACTACTGCTACAGGGGATTTGGAGGGACAACCAAACACTTCAGCCAAAAGTATTCTGTATTCAATAACATTTACATGACAAACACAAAATAAAAAACATTGTATGTGTAAGAAATTCAGCTCAATAAAGTAGTTCAGAGGTGACATGGTAATAATACTAATCAGTGTGGGTTCCATTCACTGATGCACTACATATATAGAGATAATGACAAGTCGTACACTTTGTGGTGTATGGTAACTACTTGTATATCTACCTGTATATGATAAAGTAGCCTGACTAACACGATCTACTATGTGTGTGCAAAAGAGGGCAAACTGGTAATAGAATTTCGATCTAGACGTTTTCCTTTTAGCCATTTTCCATTAAAGGTCTAAGGGAAAAGTCTACGAGTTTTCTAACTAGGGTACAAGTGGGATGTAATATAAAAAATACAAGGACTGAGAAGTTAGACATACTTCTTCACCCAGCTGGTGACCAAAGTGTGTACATGAACTATGAATGTGTGTGTGCATGTTGACCTGCAGGCATCCTCAGCACAAGTTGCTCCGTCCCAGGTGTCCATGCAGCGCAGTTTATCAGCTGCAGGTTCTGGGTCAGCACGAGGTGTCCTATCCAACTTTGCACAGGCGTCCCAGCTCGCTCTACCTGGAACTATAATGGGCATGACCAGCAAACACTGCTCTACGTCCAGCAGCCGGTCACAGCATGACAGTCGACATCAGCTGTACGGCATTCCTGGTGGGTAGCTTGTTCACTGGCACGTAGATGTAATATAAGCAGATTCATTGTGCCATATAATAGCTGTTACTACACGTTATATTAGAAATCAGTATTTTTTCTAATTCTTGGGGGTGAGGTCATCTTATATACATCTGATACTAATTCACAACATACTGTTAAGACTGTGGAATGAACTGAAGAATTGAACTGAGATAAAAGTGCAATTTATCTGCTAACTTTATCTGAGTTTAGAGATTGTTTATAAGCTACCAAAACTGAGTAATGTTCTTATGTTAGGGTTTATAGGTGGAGTTTGAAGTGTTCAAAGGCGTTTGTGTTTCTAGATCAGGGGTATGAAATTTGTATTTATAAAAGGATTGTGTGAATGAAGGGATTTTATTGCTTGGCAATCAGGAGCCACACTTAATTTGACTGTTTTAATTAATTAATCTTGGTCTTCAATCAATAATTAATGAATTTATTAATAGTTGTGGTTCTTGTTTCGTCTCAATGAAAGTCTGCATCCACACTGGCCTTATTAAATGAAATTAAATGAGATTGTACCTGGTTTGAAGTTTAAAGACCTGTACTCTAGCCCTAAAATAATCAAATAATACATTTTAAATCAACTTTATTCTCTGTTTGTAAACAAGGCTTATTAGAGATTACTCCTAATTTTCGATTTTATTTCATAGTGAGAAGAAATAATGAGAAATATTGTGGGCTTTTTTCCTCAATTCATAATCTTTTTTTTTTCACTCTCACTTTCTCTTCAGGTGTCAACATTGCTTACCTGAGCTCTGGTAATGTTGGGGGTCATAAGTCATCTAGTTTAGCAGACAGACAGCGAGAGTACCTGCTGGACATGATTCCTCCTCGCTCCATATCCCAGTCTCTTACTGGACAGAAATAGGCCTTCTCTCTATTACACACTTAACCCCTGTAACTCCAACACATGCACAAACAACCTAGTCATGTCTAGCTCACTCTGATATTCTCTCTCTCTCTCTCTCTCTCTCTCTCTCTCTCTCTCTCTCTCATTCTCTCTGTTTTTCTCTCAGATGGTAACACACACACACACACACTTTCAAATATCTTGCCACGTCTCCCAGTCCCCTGTTGCATGCAGTGCCTGTCAGTCTGCTTACCAGCTACTCTTTCTGTGTAACACAATCAGTGACTGTATGTGGTGAACTTCACCAGTAAACTGCAGTCACTCTCTGCAAGTATGCAATCCTTCCTCGACACTGCTTAAGCCCTACAGTCTTCATCCCCCAAACTGCGTGTGTGTGGACACATTTTGTACATTAATGCACTTTCCAGTGAGATTTTTTTTTTTTCATTTTGCTGTGAGTATATTTTCGAATGCGTGCGGGTGTTGTGGCACCATACAGAGTGAGACAGAAGCTCTTAGTTGACTGAGAGAATTGAATTAAATGGGGGTTTTTCCCCCCTCTGAAAGCAACTATCAGTGTTTTTAAGAAGATGGGATTTAAATGAAGAAGTCTTATTATATCACTATGTGGAGATCTTTGCTTTTGGCTACTTTTAGCTAACTGGAATACTTACACCCCGTTACTCACTGTTTCCTTAAGACTTTTCTCTGAGGGTTTCTTGTGCAAACAGCCTGCAGTGTCTTTTCAGGTCTGTCTTTGTCCAGGTCTTTCCCCACCAAGGATAAGACCATCAGTAAACCACATCATATTCAGCATACGGTCCTGTGAGGTCGCATTTACTAACTTCTTTTCCATGTACAAACATGTACATGCTTTACATACGATCTTGTGCTCATGTATCATTTATTTTATGGTGCTTTCCTTCAATTAGTCATTTTCTCATCAAATGAGGAATTACGTTTATGTTAGTCCACCTTTGACTTTAAACATGTAAGGTTAAGTAAAGTTATAATTACTTATAGTGATAAGTATTGAATTTTAAAGGTGCTGTTTGTCAGATTTTCCTCTCTTCACAGTGTGCTTTACTGAACAGAGGAATTTCTCATGCACTGCCCCTTTAAGTGCACAGTGCAATATTGGGCAAGAATTTATTTTTTTGTTTGTTTTTTGTTTGTTTTTTAAATCAAGTGACTGAAAATAAACAGTTTATGCCCCTGCACCATGATGGATAATACCTTTTCCACATTTCTCTATTAATCATGTATCTTTGTTTATTCATCTTTTGTAAAATATGTACAGGATAGTACGTTCCCTTTTTTATTTCATTATACCATGTGCCCCAAGGTATGTTTGTTGTTTAAAAAAGAATTCTTCATATCTGTAAAGCTGATTTTTAAAAATATTTCTTATGAAATACCTGTAAAAATTCTTTTAGAAATTTAAGCCATTTCCCCCCCCTTTTCATGCCCCTTTTATCTTACTTTACTTGAAAACTGGTCAAGGTTTTATGAATATTAAGCTTATAACGAGTATTACAAATACTTATTTGCATGAGCAGATGTATTCTTAATAATGTATTGTAAATATGCCTTTAGCTTTTGGGGCTCAAAACAGGAAACAATGCATTTGTACATTATATAGGAAAAAAACAAAAGCCATTGATATTGTGAGTGTCATTTTGTCACGTGTTCCCTTTGTAGTGCTGCACAAAATGTATGAAATTACAATTTTCTTTTGATTCATTCTTAAATATGTTTTTTTGTCCCCTCTTAATCAGTTGTGCTGTGTGCTTCATCCACCTGAGACCTTCTATTAGAAGACTTATCTGGCCACAGTATTTCACTTAATTGTCTGTAAAAGTTTGAAATGAACACACAGCCCTTTGTACATTACTGTTAGATTTGGGACAGCTCAGACAACTCAGTGAAATGTTGTTGCCTCTGGCAATCAGAGATGTGCTCAATTCTTTAATGTCTGTCCTCTGGAGATGGCCATTTATGATCCCAGGGCTGGAAAAATGCTCTTGCTTTTCACTTTCTTTGCTGTTATTTGTTGTTATAAGCGCAACATGCTGTATTTGCTGTATTTGAAACTAAACAGAATGAAGAAAAAGATTTTTCTTGCAGGCCAAATGTTGCTCCATATAATTTCAGTAAATAAGCTTACAATAAAAAAATGAAGAAATGATGTAACGGTTTTATTTTATTTATTTATTTATTACTTTCACCTTCAGCATTTATATATTTTGGCATCAGACACCAACAGGATTTTTAGCCGTTTGGACTATTTTAATGTATTGTTTCTTCTGTGTGAGATCTTCCTTCTCTTGGCTGATTTTCTTTCCCACTGTCTACTCACAGCCCTTGTTATGATCTACACTATATCCTTTGTAGCAGCACCTTTAATGAGCAGACATGTGTTTCTTCTCTTTTCTTCTAAAGTCCACTTCACTTTGCCATTTTGTTACAGTGCTGGAAATAACAACTCATAAAAGATATAAATATTTATTATTGCATTTCTGCAGTGGATGCCGTGGTGAGGGTTTTAACCAGTAACAGAAATGCCATTTATATATGGTGCTATCGGTGAGATAATAGACAGGACCTATTTCCTTTTAGGGGAAAAAAGATATGTCTAGCAGCATACAGTGTTCATCACTTAATGTTTTATGTAGAACCCTACAACAGATTGTTTCCCGTTTTGAAAAGATTAAAATTAGGTCCACTCTAGAAAGCTTGAGCCATTATGTATCCAGAGAAACAAACATTGAGAAACCCTTTTAGTAAGAGTGTACCATGTGTGTTTAGTGTCTTTCATATAATATTTTTCTCTGGTGTGATACAAAATTAGATTCTGTTTGAAATTACTATGTTACTTTGCAACAATAATCTAATTAGCTTTTTTTCCTATTTATGCTGATTTAACAGTATGTGCAATATTCATATCAGTACAATTTTATTTGTATAGTGCTTTAAACAATGAACATAGTCTCAGAAAGATAAAAATTCAGATTAAAAATGACAAATTTTAAATTTGCATTTATGCCTAATGAGTAAGACTGAGGCAAAGGAGGAATAAACCTTGAGAGAAACCAGATTCAAAAGAGAATCCATTCTTATTTGGGTGACACTGGAGAGTGTGATTATAAATAATTTCCTTTTTACGAAACAGTGTAATTTCTGAGTTCATTATAGATTTAACACTGATTCCTTCCTGTCAAAGCCAGTAAATAATAGAGCACAATAGTCTCCAAGTGGTTTTATCCACAGCAGTCCCATATATGTCCAGGTGGTCCATGTGGAGCCATCTTCAGCAGTAGAGAGCACCACCAAGTGATAAGACTCCTACCAGAAGTAGGGCATCAGGATGGATCAGGCAGTCCAGAGAGAAGAAGTGATTACACTGGGAGCTCGGAAGTAGCATCTGCAGCTCAACAGATCATTCAAGGCCAGTAACAGGTCATTTACTACTTTAACCAGTGTTGTCTCTGTGCTATGAGGCCTAATTCCTGAATGATACATTCATGAATGGTATTCCTATATAGGTATAAGCATAACTGCTGTGCTACAACATTTTCTAGGATTTTAGAGATAAAGGGAAGGCTTGATATTGGCCTTTAGCTTGGCAGTTTACAGGGGGCAAGGTCAGGTTTATGACCAGGGGTTTCATAACCACTAGTTTAAAATATTTAGGTCCACAGCCAGTGCTACAGGAAGAATTGATTGTTTTTATTAGGTGTTTGGTTGCTGCTGATATGATCCTTTTGAAGAAACATGTAGGTAAAGGATCTAGTATGATAATTGATGATTTTAAAGAAGAAATTGTGGAATTAAATCGGTCTCTCGAAATGGGGGTGAAACATTCACATTCACTGAACAGATATAGTAATATTGTTATCTGCAGTATTGCTGCTGTATATTGATGGCATGCATTTTCCTACAGTGGTTTTATTCCTAGTTAAGTTAAAGTATTAAATAAAAATGTTGAATTAATACTCAATAAATAGTGCATCCAGTGTGAAGAAGAATGCACGAAATGCATCACTGTCACCGCAGGGAGCATGTCTAAAGGAAACTTGTTGCATCTGACCCATTAAAGTCACTTCTCATTTCCTATTCTTGTTATATGCTTTCCTTCCTCACTTATTTGCTCTTTCCTCTGAAAAAAGGGATCCATAAAAAGGGAACAAATAGGAAGAATCGAGTACAGCAAAGGAGATGTCACCGAAGAGTGATTTGAAATCGAGTTCACTTAATTATGACTTATTGCCTGTACTACCTTATTGCCAGTATTAGCATTTATCTTATTATCATCCCAACAGCAACACTATAAAATTCCTCACCATTACCACTTTTACAGATTTAAAAAATAAAATCAGTGAACACACAATCCACACTGTACATAAACCAGATTGTCAGAGAGCTGCCCTGCATCTCTGTCATGGGGGGTTGATGGGTACAGATCAGAATGATCATTCAAGTGCAAGACTTTACATGCTATAAGACAGGAAATGTAAGCTGTCACCGGAATGTCACGTCTACATTTGATGCTTGGAAAGGATTCATCTGGACATCCAGTGAAATCATCATTGACGTGATACAAGTATCAACAGAAGCCATGCAGCATTGGACAATCTGCATGTCAAAGCTTGCTCATGCTCAATCTAATAGACGGAAATGTTAGGAGATGACATTAGTCTACAGTTACTATTTATTAAGAGGATCACAAGGATTACAAGTGTAACATGAGGGTAACCATCTACACATTTCCATTTAATGTTGATTTTAAGAATAAATACAAAATTAAAGATGGCAATAATCTGAAAGATTGAAAAAATAAGAAGGTATCAACTAGAACATTGGGTTGTACCCCCAGTGTCACTCACTCACACATTGGTTCTCTCATAAGTAGCAAGATTAAATACTTATTAAGACAACATTTATTCTCTTTGCTTACCTCCAAAGTGAACAGTTGTCTGGTACACATGCTCAATCTTGATACACAAGGGTTATAGTATGTGCAATTAATTGACTGGTGGACTTATGACTGTTCCAGAAAATGGGTGGAATGGCTTTTTATTGGCTACAACATTTGCTGTAATATATATGAAAATCTATTGTATGCATCACCAATACTTGTTTTAAATGCAAAACCTTCTAGCCATTTATTCAAATATTAGGCACCTTTAATACTCAAATGTTCAAATATTAGGCACCTTTAATACATTTTAATACTTTAAAGTATCTGTATGAAAGATATTTACAATGACATTTCAAGAAAGAAACCATCAACTAGACATGAAACAGGTAAGTAAAAAACACCAGATTTAAGCAGAGAGTTCAATTTTGACATGATTATTGATTATATGAATGCTGTGAAGAAAAACCCAAAACAATAGTTCACCAACAACCTCCACAGGGCAGGGTTGAATGTATCATTAATCACTGTCCAAAGAAGACTTTGGACAAAAATATTGCAAAAGTCTTAATGAAGAAATGATCTGCTTACTATTCAAAATATACAAGCTCTCTGTTTAGGGATAGGTAGTGGTTTGGGCTTGCATGACTGCTTCTATAACAGTGAGAAAGTGTCTCATTTTCTTCTTTATCGATGCTGTCAATAAACTCCTGATGGTTGCAGCAGAATGAGTGAGAAGTCTACAGAAACATTTTGTCTGTCAGTTTGCAGGCAAATACATCCAATTTATTTGAGAGGAACTTCATCATGCAGTAATACTATGACCAAAAACTCACTGCCAACACAACAAATACCAACACAATCACCATTTGAGCATGAATTTCATCTTTGTAGAGGAGACTGAATGGAGAAACTCCTCAAAACAAACAACAACAACTGGAAGAAGCTGTGTTATCTATTATTTAATTTACTTTAATTACTATCTGTTCTACTACTTTTGCTCACCTAATAATTACATGGTCGGCCACCAAATGTGCCATGTTTCAAATTGTTTAACAGATGTAAGATAGATGTAAATATTAGGAAGTTAAAGCTGAAATTCTGATCTATCTTCTAATTTTCAGCTTTTGATCTCAAACCCAAATCAGTGTAAAACAAAAACCTTAGAATTGACCTCCACAATGCTATCAGGGGGAATGCTCCACCCTTGCTGATAATAACCTCCAATCTTCTAGGAAAGATTTCCATTAGATTTTGGCTTTGGGGATTTATCCACTTAGCCTCAAGAACATTCTGTGGACATTATAGAAATGCCAAACTGACATTATGCATCTACAAGTCTTTATATTACATTTAAAACATCATAAAGAGAATAATGTGCTTAGTGTGATGTTGTATACTTGTGGTTTCACATTTGATTTACCAGGAAGCACAAAGTCTGGTAGGTGGATATTGAGGCACTGGAATAGTGAATAGTGGAATCTTGACCCGTTGATGTCTCACTTAACAAACCATCTCGTTTTACTTTTCCTCTTTCTGTTCATATTCCCTTTTATTTTATCACTGTATATTACAGTAGTATCTCTGAGATGGAGGTAAATGAACATGGAGGTAAATAACTTCACCAGACACATTTTTTGGTTTAGTCATGCCTTTATTCAAAGCACCATAAATGTCTCACATAAATATGAGACTTATGCCCATCGTGGTGTTGTGCAGACTGTTACACGGACACTAGCCTACTGCCTCTCGTCTCTAAGGCTTACTGCTAACACAAGAGTCGTCTACATTTTTATCAAGTAATGACTCAGTTCAGTAGTTTTTATCAGTGTACCACACCAAACATACAAAGTTACAATAAATATTAAATCCATAGAAGTAGATGTTGATAGTGTAACTGCTATCCCTTTGACACAATGCGAATTAAAACACTCGGATACGCAGCGGTTATTTTCCTGTAAACCAACGAGACTTAGCAGCTCGTCATGAAATGTCCTTTTGTGTATACAGCCTAACACAACTGAAGACCCTAGTACTTTTTTCTGTTTTTTTTTTTTTTTTTCTCTTTTTTTTAAGGTCTGATCAGACATACCTGAGCACAATTTCAACAAGGTCACAGGGAGTTTTGTACAGCAGAGAATTTTGTGAATTTCCACAATGATAATCAGAAACAGGGAAAACTCAGTGCAACTACTCACTGCTCTCTGGAGCGTAGAAATATTCTGGAATGACGATGAGACGATCGCACAAGAATAATAACGTAGCAACTAGAGAACTTGCTAATTAAAATATACAGTGTCACCTGATATATTTTAATGGTGTTTTCAAATGGTTTAAAAAAGTCCATAATTAAACAACATAAACATGTATACTTGTCCTTTTTTCTCCTTGTGTCCAAAATTGTTGGCTGTGAAAAAAAAAATGCCACACTGAAAGTAGAGATGATTTCCACCCAAAGAACTATAGCAATAATATTATTTTTTGATTTAAAAGATGGACAATAGATGAAAAATGGGCCATCACAGAGGTATAGAAAAATATTACTCTACTTTTTTGTTTTCATATTAAAGTACATGTAGTTGAATACACAGAAATAAATGAATATTCTCATAAATAAAATCACTTGAATATCGCATCAACGAAACAAAAGCAAGACTATTAAACACTTTTTAAGCTCTGTTAAACTAATTCTTGTTTATTTGTAATATATAGATATTTCTCTTTCTACACTGACAAACACTACACTGAAAATAATTGAATTTCAAATGTGTGTATGCTCTTTTTGTAAGGGTTAACATGGTTTGTTGTGTCCATGGTTCCACACTACGTTTTTTTTTTTTCGGCAGTAGTGCAAATTACTCTTCGTGCTGCAAATGTAACTGATTATCCTATGTTCACCACAATAATATGAAACCAGAGATGTTGCAGCACAAAATATTGCACACAGAAATACTTAAAATACTAATGTTTATTGTACTGCCTGTGAAATCTGTACAATATCTACATGTGCGCTCTGCCTCTTGTGCACACATGACACAACCTCCATGCTCTTTATATTGAATATTTTTTCTTTTTCCTCATTTTAGTAAATGTGAGTGTGAAAGGGTATTAAAGAACTTCTTTGGGATTCTTAATTAAGAATTGCACTTTTTAAAGAAAAACAAAATTCATTATACATATAGTGCCCACCACACACCATTTCAGTGGTAAACATTTTTTGTTTGAATTTTCAGTCATCAAAAAGGTTTTGATTCTTGTTATTAATGCTACAACCTTATTAAAGTGATTAGTCATCAGTAAAAGGCATTGTAAATAATAAAGATTTGCGTGTAGTAAATACAGTAAACAGAATTTTTATCATCAACCAATAGGAAAAAAAACTGAATGTTGGCATTTGGTTTGCACCCAGTAGAAACTGATCTCTTTTATATTCCCCTTTGATATGCTTTTATAGGACAGCGCATCACTTTGTCAGCAATTTTAACCAGTCTGACAATTTATAAACAAAACTTCATGAAACAGTGTAAAAGTAAACATTTTAAATGACAAGAACTGTTTGTCAAAAATGAAAGAATATATGAGAAATCAAAATTAAATAAAATGATTAAGGAACAGCTTGGCCAACTGTGCTAACATAGCCAAAAGCAATTGGAAGTCAGTAACCACCAGTTGGTATAAATGGCGGCTATGCATTTTCATTTACTGTCATTAACATTAGACTAGTCAGCATTTCACTATCCAGTTGTAAGTGTGTGTGTGTGTGTGTGTGTGTGTGTGTGTGTGTGTG
>JAOTRN010000046.1:20703603-20716433 GCA_028566695.1 Bagroides melapterus | reverse complement strand
GTGGCTTTCATCTCAACTG
This sequence comes from Bagroides melapterus, assembly GCA_028566695.1. Taxonomy (NCBI): domain Eukaryota; kingdom Metazoa; phylum Chordata; class Actinopteri; order Siluriformes; family Bagridae; genus Bagroides; species Bagroides melapterus. The sequence continues at coordinate 20,716,414 of JAOTRN010000046.1, read as the reverse complement.
GCCACAGCACTGTTAAAAATATATGGTATGTACTGTATGCTAGACACCTTATTACTGTGTATTATTGTGTACAGTATACATAGCCCAAAATGCTATTCTTTAATTTTCTAGTGAATTGTTGTGTTTGTTGAGACAAATTGCAGAGCTTCAGTATGACAATGCTTCTATTGTTAGAATGTGAATAAATATTGCTGTTTGTAACAGCTGTGATAACAATGCTGGTTAACTGCCTGGATTTCAGTAACTATGTTTTTTCTGTCATGTCATTTTAAATGGAAAGCCCTTGGAGCACAAGCCACTGCCATTACAGACAGGAGAGGAAGCAGAATATATGCTAGCTCTGAAGCAAGAGTTCAGAGGAGCCATGAAGACTCTGCCTTTCTACATACGACCTGCTGCACCTAAGAAAGGTCACTGATTCTCCCCACACAGCAATATATCACAGATCTTTACATCAGTTTGGCATTTTTACCATTTGTCATTGGTTTTATCGTTTCAGTATTAGGCAGAAATGAGGTAATCTTCAGGGGGTAGGTTGTGACGTATAAATCTTGTCATAATACAAGGCCGTTACTGACCTGAATTGTCTGGACAGTTATCCAATTATGTTTATTTAATTTTTTTTTTGCTGCACTAAAAGATTTAGTTTGTGATGACACACTGGCAAAATGAATGATTTATTAATTTGTAGATTTTTTTTATACACAGTTCAATAATGTACATTTAAATTATATTTAGGTCATCACCATCTTGCCTAAATTTATTTTAAAAAGCATATGATTACATTATTGTTGTTGTTGATGATGTTGTTATTGGCAGATGTGGAACGTTACTCAGACAAATACCAGAATATGGAACCATCTGACAACACCATTGAATGGAGCCCAGGTACATGTTTTGTACATTTCAGAATAGTCTTGAACTCAGAATGCCTCACAACATGGCAGGGCTGGATCTTCAACTGGAACTCAGTCTGCACTTTTATTAATGTCACTGAGGTTTGTTCCATTAGATCATCACTCCCATGGAGCCTGAATTGACACCATTAATTGAATGACAAATTACCATGAAGTGAGGATTGGTTCTCTGCACACTAATTAAAGGCCTTATCTTCAGCAAAGCTCTGGCTACTGGGAACGTCACTGCATTACAGGAACATTCAGATCCACATATTTGTTTATGTACTGTCTTAATATTTGAGTCAAGTCAAGGCTACATTTCCATTCCTGTCAACAGATGTAATGCTAGGAATAGAATATAGTTCCATGTGATCACGGGACTACACGATACAGTAACAAACAGGAATGGGAATAAACAATGAGCTACAAATAACAAACAAACATTATGCACTATAAATTCTACACAGCAAGCTGAGTAGTATGTATACTAATAATATTCATATTATTACGTAATTTAATTATATTACATTATATTCTGTGCTGTATATTAATTCATGGTCATAAATACATTAAAATACAACTAATAAGAAAGTAATCAAACTACAAGTTAAATATTCAATAATTTGCAGTTTATTTTAGGAAATTGGTATGCAAGTTTGGTTACAATGATTAGCACAAACATTATTTTGGTCTGGTTTTTTATTTATTTTTTTTTTTTTAATTATTTACCAGTGAATGGTGTGCATTGAGTCAAATGGGGGCCCAGCTGTAGCCTTTTCATATATTCCCCTTACTCCCTGAGTAATTTTTATTTTGCTTCTGAAAAAGGTCTCAGGCAAGCTTGTGCATGTTAAGATAACAGATCAGATGTTCCCCCTTTAAATTTGATAATTGAAGAACAGCCCACACCCTGTTCCTGTTGTTTCTGTTCACATCAGTTTACAAAAATGTTTCTCGCTGTATTTGTAATACTCCACATTTTTTTTGTTCTTGACCAGACTGGAAGCGCTTGCCAAAGGAGCTTCGTGTGCGGGTGAAAAGGCCTCTTCCAAGCGAGAGTTAGTGAGCTGTATTGTGCACAACATCCTGAACAAACACTTCCACGCATACAGAATCAGGCTGATTAGCAGATCTCCTTTCTTCTCTTCAGAAAGAGAATTCCTAATCTCTAGCCACATCACAGTAACCCAGCACACTGGATGTGTGACAAAGTTGAGCCCCTGCTTCAGTTTTGCAGGCCACAGAGGTGACAGAGCTTTTAGAGAGAAATTATGTCAGTCTTTAAATACATTTCCTATGAAAGGTGAAGTGTCTCTGCTTATTAGCAGTGTGAATTTATAAGGTGCTTTTCACCACAGCTGCGTGTCCTTTTGTAGCACTCAGGCCTTTCTGTAACCAGGTATCTTAAAAGAGGGTAAATGGCATAAATTAGAGCACATGGAAGAGGTGGCCTTGTCTTCTTGGCTTTAAGTGTGGAAGGTAGGCTCTGACTCATTGCTGTCTCGGGGGAAATCAGGAAGACAGCACTCTGTGCCATTACACACACCTCCAAAATGAAAGGCTGCAGACAGAGCGATGAACGATGCAGAAAACAAGAGATGTGGAGAACAGTGCAAGAGTAGCATGCATTTAGCTCATTTGTTATCTACCTTCTGTTGTGCTTTTATACCTTATAACATTTTCAAAACGGATTTTTGCCAACATAATACACCACATGCAGCACACCTATAAAAAAAAATCTATCCTTGGGTCTTTAGTTTACATTTTATTCATAAAAGGAGCATTTAGCAGAAAAAATGTTTACAGCTTGGTTATTAACAATTCATAAATACATTTCATTTCTCACATTTTCTCCAATTTTGTTTTTAGTGTCATTATTTACGTTTGCTTTTCCATCCTATGTTCATTGCTCTTTGATGCTAACTGAAGCTTTTTACACATTATTTTCTTGAACTAAGCAGAGATGGTCTTAGTTTTGTAAATTATGTATTTCAGGAAGCACAGCCATTCCCAAAAGCCTCAAACAGCCCCAAGTGGACAAAGAGATCATCCGCAAACTGGAGGTAGTATCCTATTTTCCTGTCATGCCAATAGCTTGCATATTATTTGTTATTCCTTCGCAAGATCTGATTAAATCTCACCTGGAAAATCATTTTAAAATGGCCATTCATTTTCAGTTCTAAATAGCAATAGTTAATGACTCATCAGTTTTCACTAATTCTCCATCACATATAATCCTTCAGACACTGGAGAAAAAAGAGGAGGAGGTGAGTTCTGATGAAGAAGAGGGCGAGAAGAAAAAAACAGAGGATGAAGAAGCAGAGGGGGAGGAGGAGTACGACGAGGAAGAGTTTGAAGAGGTAAGGTTTCCATTGTGGCAGACAGGATAATGATCATGTAAGTGATGTGTTCCTGTTCCTGTTCCAGTCTGGTGTGTGTTTGTGTATGGTGTGTGTACAGTATGTGTGTGTTTTATGTTTATTCAAACAGGAGACAGACTACATCATGTCATACTTTGACAACGGTGAGGAGTTTGGCGCAGACAGTGATGACAATATGGATGAGGCTGTTTACTGATGCTGAACTACAAAGCCACAAATGATGAGCTGAGTGAATCCCAGTCCTCCATGCATTAAGGACTGGCTGGACGGTTGATGATTCCGTTAGGCAGCTGAGTTTGATATGCAGAAACACATCGAATTCCCTTCACCATGAGGTTGGACATGACATACATTAGACTGCTTTTATAAATGAAGTGTAACCTTGTGATGTGCATCAATACTGATATGCTGTAAAATACACAACTTTACTCACTTGGTTGATTTTCCACTTGATGTCCACTTGGGAAAAAAATACAGAAACTCATTATCTTGTTGTAAGGTATTGGATAAATTCTATATGTTGGTAATATAAGGTAAGAACAACATTTATTCAGTGCCATAGATTTGACCAATTGTGTTTCATTCTGTGATCGTTCCCTGTTTGAAATTCATGCAGTACATTACTGATGTTCTAAAGCGAATTCGTAGCCAGGAATGTTGGGATCTGTATATTTTGATTCTCTTTAATAGTGACAAGTTTTTTTAGTGACAAGTTTTAGCATTTTTATTGTCATTTTAAATGTTATACAGAAAACAAGGACCACAATTTCTAAACATTTTGAAGTTTTATATGATGTTGTTATTTGAATATTAAATGTAGTATTTTGCAACATCTGGACTGATTTACTGACTGATTCCAGTACAACAGCGACTATAAGTATATTTGCCAAAGTCTGATTGTTTTCTCTTGCTGTATTAACCATAAACACCCGAGTATGAATTAGCCTAGAATTATTATTTTAGGCTAATTTATATTTTTTAAATTAATCCAAATTTTTGAAATCTAAAATAAATCTGGTTCTTTACCAGTGAATGTGAAAGCAAGTACAGGTTTATTGCTGAATTATGTATAATGTTTGGGTTCACAGTGATTGAGGAATAAATGTAGCCTGTAATTTTCTTCGATATTTAAATACAGCATCCTAATGAACTAGAGCTTCAAAAACAAATCGGAAGCCACAAACTACCATTTCACAATACTTATATACTATATACTACATGGCATATGCCTCATTAGGGTTGAGGATGGAGTAATGGTTGTGCTTTTTCTAATGAATTTATTTGGAACTAATTTAAACTTTTGGATTTAATATTCAATCACTCTAACTTGTCCAAATGGTTTTTTTTGTTTGTTTGTTTGTTTTTTCCACAAGATTAAGTTTTTAATATTCTTATCACTCAACTTCCATGTCATTGAATACTTGATCAAAGCCTATAAATTAAAGTCTTAATATCTGATCTGAAAAGGCCCTCCAGTGAACATCAGATGAAATCCTAATCAGTTCAAACTCCCCTTTAAGAGTGGGAGCTCTTCCAGGAATGAGCTAGAGGCTTCTATTCACGGAACTACTGAAACATATTCAGTGGAAGATTCCCACATTGAAACTTTAGCCAGGTCAGAGATGGAGGATGAGGTATGAATCAGTGCACGTCTGCAGAATCTCTTAAGCTTGCTCATCACGACCTGACAGAACGATTAGAGGCCTTACTGGACACCAACTGCAGTCCAGTTTTGCACATAATTCTGTAAAACCTCACTAGCTTTTTCATGCCCAGACATGTCTTAAGGTCTCAAAACTCTAGGATAAAGACTATTGTTACTGTCCCTGTATGTTTTTTTATAAACTAGAAATTGCTTTATGTTTATGTATATGAATATTTTTAAATAAGTCCCAGAGTTCCATGCATAATCTTAGTAATTCCTTACTGTAGAAAAATCAGAGAATAAATTCTGGGACAGTATGGTAATTTGGCCATAGTGCTTTCTCAGCATCTGTCTAAATCTCCATCCTAAATTCTGATACATGAGACTGTTACTGGTACAGCAAGTGCTAAAGTGTAGCATATAGTCATCTAAAACTGTCTCCCAGGACAACTTTGATTACACTTTCATTTCACCTTCTGTTAACTCTGTTCAGTATCAAATGTGGGTATTTGCTGACATTCAATACAACCAGCAATTGTTAAATATGCAGTTAGTACTAGACCAAGACCAAGAACTCTACATATACATTATAAACCTATACTGCAGTTTGGTAATTCCAGGTGAGGGTAGAAAGTGTGGCTCTGTCTTTCATCCTCTTTAATTAAGATTCAGCTCTTGGCATGTCTGTGAGAGGAACACTAGTCGTGTGCTGAAAACAAAAGCAGTCCTTCATGACACTCTCCATTTCACACCATTGGTGCCCCTCAAGCAACATGTTTTTTTCCAGTAATTGATGTTTGCTCTTGAGCACTGTTTATAACTCCTGCACTTGGACACACACATACACACAAGTATATGCAGAAACATTGTTTATTTTCGTACTTGAGACTTGAGATTCCTTTTAGAGATATGCAAATGTAGATGTGGCATTTTATGCCTCTAATTTCATTCTTGTCAGGTCCAGGCAAGACATTCAAGGAGCTAAAATTGCGGTCACATCAGAGTTGACAGCACAGTCATCAGACATCACTGTGAGCCTCAAAGGTTAAACAGTCTAACTTGCTAAATTAGTGAATCCACTAATCAGTGAATCTACTGTACAATTTCCAGTGTATTTGGTCTCTAATATATTGTGCAAAAAGAATGCTAAAATTTGGGTTATTTTTTTTATTTATTTAGTATTTATTTAGAATCTCAATCCCTGAAAGCAGCAAAATAACATAAGAGCTGAATGGATACCGTTCGCCCTGCGCTGTATATATATATTGTATATATTTTTTAGCTTCCTGTGCCTCCCTCTCATTTAGTGGGTCATATCATCCTCAGAGACAGCGACTTGCAAGAACAGTTTGTTCTCATGCCTGATATTGTAGGAGACTAATCCACATGCACAACAAGCTTGGATTAGTTTTCAGCACAAGCCCTCAGCTGTTAGACATATCTGACAAGCCCCTCCTCCCTGACCACTACAGACAGAGTGAGTCATCGAAGACAGGACTCTTCAAAATCTTCTGATCAAATGTACAAAAAAATGGTGTTTTGTTTAGTACCCAACCATCCCAGAAAGATCTGTCAAAATATTGTTTCATTACAGTTAAATAAAAAAAAAAAGCCAAAATGTTTACAAGTAAATTGTTTTCAGACTGAGGGCCAAACCTTGCATCTGCACATAATGATCAAAAGTTTGTGAAGAATCAAGGGACCAATTGTTTCCTACTCCCAGAAATCCATAGCCAGTTCATGAAAAGCTGTATTTAGAATTAAGAAACCCTGAAACTATGTCCCCAGGACTGGAATTCAGGACTGCTAGTTTCTAGAAGGATTATAAATCTGACCTGACATTTTGGTGCATGAAAATAAAGCCAAATGTGGATAGATGTATCCTAGATGCAAATTAACAATAGAAGTGAATCAGTTAATGCAATATTAAAAGGTGTTTAGCCGTATTAAGTCACATGTCTATATTTTCTTATGTGCCATTAGACTGCGATTTGACAAAGCTTCTATTGTCCACCAACCAAGATGCTTATTCATTAGATCATGCACTGAGCACATGAAATAAGACGTTAGCCAATCATTGCCTAATTCTTTTGCGTGATTCTAGCCCTGAGCCAATCATACGCAGTGAAAACCCTGTGTGCTACCTCAGAGGGCCTGTTCAGTGAAGGACACTGTGGGTCCTATGTATATTTGATGATATTTTACTTTATGTGTAGATATTTAAGACATATTACTTATCATCTTATTATGTTTTTAAATTCTGAGTATTTTTTTTTTTACAATTACAGTAAAAATTTTGCAACATTTCACATGGTCAGATATCTGGGCATCATATGTGTCTATGTTTACATACTGTGTGTGTGTGTGTGTGTGTGTGTGCATGCATGGGTCTGCAGAACGTGTGTGGAGTGTGCTTCAGCATACAGGGTGCCTGTTTGACATTTTGGTTTCAATGCTTCAGCAAACATAGTGGCCTCAGTGCATCAAATGTCATTACAAATTCAGAACTGCTTCCAAGCATGCACAAGAGCCTATGCAGTCCCACCACTGGCTTCTTTTTAACCCCTTCCTTCTTGTAAATTATCTTTATAAACAGCTAGACCACTCTGAGCAGAACAGTTTCAGTGGCACATATTCTCTGTCCCTGAAACTTTACTTGAAGGATGATTATTCTTCTATAGACTATTCTTCTAAATGATATTCTCTCAGTTAGTGTTTTGATAAAGGTGGTGGAAAACACTATCTAACGTACAAGTCCAAAATCTCCCAAAGGTTTTTAATTAGGTTAGGACCTTGTGCTGTGAGACCTGTTCCATGATATTTTATCCTTATCAGACAATTCAGTACTCATTCAGTTGCCCTGTGGCTAATGATGTTGTCATCCTAGAAGGGAGGCTAACCATCAGGATAATGTTTGTCATTGGTGTCATTGGTTTGTTATGGAACGGGCATAGATTCCAAACCCTGGTCCTAGAGTTCACACTTCAGTGTTTTCCAATTAATCAGCTAATTAAGCAACGCTCCTGAGTTGAAATTGGTGTGTTAGAGCAGGAAAAACAAACAGATGTACAGGACTGTGTTATATGATGAAAAGTGGACTCAAACCACATCAGAGAAATGCCTCCTATAACACAACCATAATGTGCTGGGACTTAAAAGTCATAACTGAACAGCATCTCTGGAGTTATATGTTTGTTTTTAACTCCAGGAAAGGCCATGAAAGCAACAAGGTGATGTTAGAAGGTGACAAAGTCCTACTTGGCTTGATTCATGGCTACTTCTAAAGTTGGAGAGAGCTGCAGGTTGAGGACAGCTAGAAAAGGAGAAAGCAAGCAAGGGAGAGTGGACAGATAGTGATCCTGTTCCTTTTTCAGAGGGTTCACTGTATGGGGACAGCTGCAGTGGGAGTAAACAACAGCATCAGATTTCTGCTTTGATGGCTGCATACATGCTGAGCTCGCCCTTGACAAGATTCACACGTACTGTAATATATACATTCCCTCCTGTACGTAAACCTCTGTAACCTATTATTCAACTTTCTTCCAGGCACTTCTTTCCTTTATTAGTTATTCACCAATCAACAAAGTTAGTTTATGTAGTTGAACTGGTAGGTCATGTGCTAGAATGTGCCAGGGCATCATTTTACATTATAAAAATGAGAGTAAAGCAAAGTCAATTTTGACTGAATAATACTGATATTGTCAAATGAGAATAACACAACTCAGCTATTTATTTATAGTAGTTTGCAAGCAGAGGTATGCCCAATATTAAGAATTTTATATATATTGCCACTTTAGTAGTACATTTTTAAGAGTTATCACTTAATAAATTATTATGAAATAAATAAATTATTATGAATTATTATTTATTCCAAGTGGAGAAATGCACAATTTTGGCTGTTAGCTAAGTGATTAATCGAGTTGCTTCATATATCTGAGCCTCATATATCTCATATATGACAGGTATCGGTTTATGTGTTTAGTTGTTACACCCTTTGAATGTGCCAGGCTGGATTAAAATCAAATCACGCTGGTGCCATCCCCCTGTATTTGAAGGATATGCTCGCCAGTCACTAGGCAGTTCCTGAATAGTTTCCAGCTAAACATACACTGTAAATAATACCTTCTCTGATACACAACAGGTGGCATTTAATAATATTGTGTTCCCTTGACGTTATGCCATTGGATTTCGTTCATATCCTGCTGCCAACCCTTCCCCTACATTGCAGGAATCCCATACAAGAGATCAAGCATGACGTGATATCAGGGCAAAAAGAATCCTATTTCTGACATCATGTCCTATTAAATAGTGTGCATGCATAACAAGCTTAGCATTATTACTGGTAGTTCAGATAGAATTAGCACTGAAACTACTTGAAGGCATGTTTCTGTCTTATATTTAGTATTTATTGTCTAATATTATTGCTGAAAAGAGTATTTCCATTTCAAGTCAAGTAATGCACATTTGTATACCTTAATATTTTAGCCACTGAGAAATGATTACGTTTATAGAGTTCATGATCAGACAATGTTTTCATTCCACTTTTATTTACAAATTTACCCTTCAGGCACATATGTATATACACAAATATAGCTGTATGTATAAAATATGCAAAATTTACACTGAAGACAATTCTCAAATACCCAAAGCAAAACCTATTTACATGTTTTTATTATTATTGAGTGTAATTTCAATAATCAAAGTAAATAAATTGTTAGGACACTGTTAACATATTAATGATAAAAATAAAAGTTTAATCTCATAGCAAAATGAAAACAAACATGAACTCTGATACAAAGTTTTATATATCTTCAAAAGTGCAGCCTGAAATTATGCCCTTATAACTCAAAAAACAACGACCTTGTACTCTCACCATTACACTGATTTGTACCAGTCCTAATGATCTTTTTTTAGTTTATGATCTGGAATGATTATAAAGGCAGGATTATCATTACACCAATATGGCAAAGCTCAACTTTTGTCTGGAAAAAAAAAACCTTTCAGGTCTAAATACTGAGGATACCCCAGAAATAATCAAGAAACAAATCAAGCACTTCAGTCTAATGCAGTTCTGAAGAAGCTACTTATCGTATAAGTGAAATCATCCTTTTGTATTACATTAAATAAGCTTTAAATAAGATTTCCCATCCTACAACATGTTAACAAATTAACAGAAATGTTAATCTCTTTTGAAGATTTTACAGCTATCATTGTTTAATACGACTCAAGGACAGTGCCTCTGTTATTGCATCCTTCTTGTACCTGCAACACATAACGAAAGGGAAAGTGTTAGTCTTCATATTTTCCCCAATTTACTCAAGGAATTATTCATACTTGTATTTTAGGCATGTACATGTTTGCAAACCTCAGTATATGCAGGAGGGGGTGTGTGATGGTATGCTCTGGTGTGCATGAAGATAGGACTGTCATCTTCACTGTAGTCATCTAGCAGTGGTGTGATGAATGGGTCCAAGCATCCATGAAAAGGTATTTCACTGTAGCTAGGTGGAGCAGAGGGCATGGATGCCAGGCTGCTAGAGGCTGCTGAGCTCCCTACTTGACTACTCATGCTGCTGCTACGACTGGCAAAGCCAGTAAAGGGGATTGTCCCGATGACCAAAGGAAGCTCTAGGGTTAGCTTGTCACTTCCTGGGATGTGCACATAAATCTGAAACACATACACACAAATACATTAAGGTCTATCCAGGTGCAATTTGAGTCACATAAATTCATAAGATGATATGAATATGATATGGATCTTTTTGTTGTGTGCTGAGCTCACCATCAGTGTATAGTCCACATGGATGATGTTGCAGCCCAAGATGGTGGGTCTTAGTTTAGGCACTCGGAAGGTTTTGCCTTGCCATATGTCATACATGCCAGAGATGATATGATTGCCCCTGACAGCTGAGATCTTTTCACGGAACACCTTAGTGCGGCCATTGGCACGAAAGGTGTGTGTGATAATAATGGCAGCTTTAGGGATGATGATGCGAGAGCAGGAGTTCTCAAATTTGGCATCAATGCAGATGTTCTCTCCTACACAGTAGCCCTTACGGTCAATTTTTGCTGTTACTGACACATTGCCATCAGGAATGAACATACAGGTCAGCTTTTTCTCTTTCACCCCAGTGGTAGGAGTCTGAAGAAAAAACAGATCAAGAATAATAAGATTTTAACACTTTCAGTTATCATTTGAGTAAACTGTTGGTGACTACAGCGGAATTTTTAAACCTGAGCTGAACTGTTGAAGCTGACTCACCATAAGTTCAGGAGTGTTGACGTCAATCGGTTCCTCCACCTCAAAATACTTTTTGCACTCTACATCTGACTGACAGGGCCTCTCCATCACCGCTTTCACATAGTACTCAACGTAACCAAATTTGCCTTTATATGAAGACACCAGCTGCCTGTAAAAAAGTAAACATCTGTTTTCAGATAACAGAATAACAAGCAGGCATATTTTCTTGACAACCTCATCAAGTAGAGATGCTCACCCTGACTGGGGAAGCTCGAACCCAAACGTGTACTCATATGTATTTCCTGGTCTGAGAATAACAGAGTCATCCGAGTCTGAAAAGCAAGACAGACTGCGTAAGAATTTTTTTTTACATGCCTAAAATCATTATGGCCCAAATTAAATTGCAAGTCATAGCAGTATCATTTGTTTTACCTGTTGGTTGGTGATCCAGGTGAAGTACGTCTTGATATTTGAGGTAATCTATGGCATCCTTACAGCGCTGCTTTCCTTTACTGTACTCCACTTTGGCGCAGCCGATTCCATACAGTCTCATGGCAGTTACTCGGGTAGTCTCCGACACCTCCACCACCACTCGTCCTGCCACTTTATCCCCACCTGAATAAAAAACCTTGCTAGAATCGCGAAACTCAATCTTGAAAGTCTTTGGTTTTTTAGATATAACCATTTTCGCACTCTTTGAAAGACTAACGCGAGTCAAAACTCTGAGTCGCTCGCTTTCACCGCTCTCCTTGTGTTTAAATTAAGCCTGCTTATTTACTTAATAAACACTCCGGCGTGCAACTCTTTTAACTTCAGCAGGTTTGATTTTTCTTTGTTGTTGTTGTTTATTTGTCTCTGTTAGTTCCGTGGAAGTGTTGTGAATAGAGAATGGGCGCCACTGTTTTATATTTCCCAACATGTGAAATCGCTCGCTGGCCTAGCCTGCTTAAAATATTATGTGGCTACCTGACATGCCTGCACGTGAACAACGCGTGCATGCTGTGAATTGCTTCTTGCACTGCACTCTGATTGGCCAGCCGCGTTGTTTTGGTGACTTTTAACCAATAAACGTCCAGCGACGGCGCGTGAACACAACGTGGACATTACCACAGAGTGGGAAACGGAGGAGTGGACAGTAGGACCGTACTGTACGAGTAGGTGGGGCTTATTAGGGGAACCCTACATGGGCACCCTATCATATACTGTTTATTGCTCACACATCCAGAGTATTGTACACATGATGTCAATCGTCGCCTAATTGCTGTTTCTCAGAATATAGCGCTAAGCTTGACCAGGGTTACTAATTTTACTTATGAACCAGTTGTTTATCTAGTGTATGTTAAGCGTGTATGTCCATTAATTCCTGATATTATACAAAGTTCTGTATTCAATTTATTCTTATCTCAGATAGAACATTCACAAATCTTCTTCATGGATTTTCTTCAGTGTTGAAGATTCACATTAACTTTTCTTCTTAAAAAAAAACAATCCTACACTCTTAGATATAAAAGTACAAGTAACAGTACTTTTCCTTGTGGTAGTAAATCTTTTCACGTAGAAGCAATCTTGCATAACTGCATTCTGCTGCATTCTTGCATTCTGCTGAATAATAATAATAATAATAATAATAATAATAATAATAATA
>JAOTRN010000046.1:20667878-20703503 GCA_028566695.1 Bagroides melapterus | reverse complement strand
GCATAACTGCATTCTGCTGCATTCTTGCATTCTGCTGAATAATAATAATAATAATAATAATAATAATAATAATAATAGGAAATAGTACAGGTTTTTGCTGAGTCTTGGGAGTTTTGTAATGGTTAGTATTGTTTAGTAATAAGATTGAACCCTGGGGTCTTCAAATGATCATTGTGGCTGTAGGTTTTTAGCTAGACTTTTTTTAATCAAATTGCAATCAATTACTGGGCTCATACTCAGCTGGTATGAAGGCCTACAGCTAGGCCTCATGAGATTGAAGACCTCTGTGACAAACGTGCATGTTTGATGGTTTTCTAATTATTTAATTATCTAAACTTTAATTCATCTAACTAATTAAAGATGCCCTATAAGAATTTAGTAGTCTTTGAAAAAAAGACACTCAGGTATTGCTTGTGCCTTAACAGTTAGAACTTTTATAAACAGCATTGCCCAAAGGGATGACTAGGCAACAGATGTTTCTTCATATCTATAAAGTGCAAATCCATAATGTGAAATATTTACTTTAAATAAACATAACTGCCAGCCAAATGTTTTTGAACTATTTCAGAGAATGTTTTTTTATCACTTTTGTCTAGGATAACACATAATATCAATTAAATAAGTAAACCACATTTTTTGTGGAACTCATAGACCCCCAGATCTCCATCTCTGCAGTGCTCATGTCATCTGGCTAAGAAGCTATCAGTGAATTTGGCTTGCACTTTATTGGGAAAAATTATACAACTTCTCATTCATGGAATGATCTAACAATCCAATTGTGTGGCAGCAGTGAAATGTATACAATCATGCATATACAGAAAAAGTGATCTCAGTGATTTTGACAATGGCATGGTAGAGTATTTCATTTCATGTAGTATTTCTACTTTCCTAGAGTTTTCTCACAATGGTGCGACTAAAAAAAATAATCATGTGAGCAGCAGTGTGGACAAAAATCACCTTGAGAGAGAAAGAGAGAGAGAGAGAGAGAGAGAGAATGAGAATGGCCAAACGGGTTCAGGTTGACAGAAAGGCTGCAGTAACTCTCTAATATTCTGTACAATTGTGTTGAGCAGAAAAGCATCTCAGAACACGTTCAACCTTGACGTGGATGAGCTACGAAAGCAGGTTCCACTTCTGTTAGACACAAACAGAAAAATCTGAAGTGGGCATAGTAAAACTGAATAGATGACAACTGGAAATACTGTATTTAGCCTGGTCAGATGAATCGTAATTTTTGCTGAGGTTCCACAGATGGTAGGATCATAACATGGCACCAACAGCATGAATCCATGGACTCGATCTGCCTTGTGTTAACAGGCCAGGATGGTGAAGATGATGTAATGATGTGGGGAATGATTTCTTGTTACCCTTTCCTGGGTAGCACAGTGCTTAAAACAATGGACTACTGGTGAAAAGGTTGTTAGTTCAAAACAAGCTGCCACTGCTGGGCTCTCGATCAAGGCTGTTAATCCTAAACTGCTCAGTTGTTTATAAATGGTGTCTACTAAATGCTAAACATACAGTATAAATCTGTCATCACTTAAATGCCACAACCATTATGAATATTGTTGCTGACCTTGTGCATACCTTCAATGCCACATTTTACTTATCTAATCTTCTAATGGCTGCTTCCAGCTTGATAACACACCATGTCAAAAAAAGTCATCTCAAACAGGTTTCATGAACACGGCAATGGGTTTAATGATCTTGAGTGGTTCTTGAGTGATTTGGTACGGTACAATAGCATAAATAGATTGATTAGAATGATTTAGGTCTTTTCTTATTAACTCCAGTCTAGACTGAAGTCATTTCACAATTCATAAAACATTTACTACTACTACTACTACTACTACTACTAATAATAATAATAATAATAATAATAATAATAATAATAATAATAATACTATCAAAAGTTTTGCAATTTTTTTTAAACTGAATCATTTTGTCAACATTTCTATCTTAATGCAAGTGGTTTCTTCCAGGATGACAGTATCACTGTCCACAGGGCATGAGGGCTCACTAAGTGGTTTGATGAGGATGAAAATTATGTAAATCATATGCTGTGACCTTCATAGGCACAAGATCTCATCCAAGTTATGCAGACAGAATGCCTTCTATTGTGGTATAAACAAATATGCAAAAATATACCATTCCAAGCTTGAAACCTGTTACAGTTTTTGTCTGAGCCCCATTTTCTGACACCATTTGTCAGTATTGGGAAGAGGGTTAAAACGTGAAGTTGGTAGTTTGAATTAATCCATTTACCGTGTGATATCTACATCAGTGAGATGTGCCAGTCTTGTAGAGGTTTGATCTTTTTTGCAAAGTGTGCACTGGAGATGGCATACTCAGTCAGCGTATACGCCTTCCTCAGCCAGAAAAATGTGGGCAGTGATAAAATGCTGGAACAGAGTCACTCATATCATATGACTGAGCATTTTCATATCCCACTCTGCATTTGGTGGTAGCTGTACTGCCATCTACTGAGTGATCGTTGCAACCAGCTTACAAGTGCATTGCTCCAGAATGACTTTTTCATACAGCAGGCAGATCCAATACACTGGATGTCTAAAATAAATTGTTATTGCATACTAATAAGAAAATGTTCATGAATATGTGGGTTTGTTATTAGCAATGCAGCACCAGTTAGAACAGTAGTGTACTGTTAAAGCATTAAGAAATATCAAAATTCCTTGTACAATTGTATTTATCTAACAAAATGTGTTTTTTTTAAATTATGTATATAGAGATATTGGGTCAGGCACTCAGGCTAGTTTATTTGTACACCTTGAAAAACAAGGCTAACATTCATGGATTGTCATGAATTTCCATAAAACATATGTGGCATGTGTGTATATATTCATTGAAATTTAATTGAAAGTAGTATGAATTTAGAGATTGTTTTGTATCTAAAAGTATATATATATATATATATATAGTTAATATGAAAAAACAACAGTTAGCCATCATACAGTATGTACCATTATTGTAGGGATATCAGAATTTTGATATAAGAGTCTCTAAATCACAGCAGATCCAGAGCTTATCCCAGAAACAGTGGATATGAGGCAGGAATACACCTTGCAAGGTGTTCCAATCCATCACAATGTACCATTCGCACACTCATTCACACCTAGGGGCTCTTTAGAGCAGCCAGTCCACCTAACATTGTAGAAGAAAACCAGAGAACCCAGAAGGAGCCCACACAGACACAGGGAGAACATGCACAGAAGTCATTATAGCTGGGAGGCAGCAACATTGTAAATATTGTTTAAATAAGTAAAAATAACCAACCACAACTGCTCCCACTCCTCCTCTCTTCACGCACATCTTTCAGTAGTCTTGTAATCTTTATATCTGCATTTACCTGCTTAGGTTTGTGGTGGAAATGAAGATACTAGGCACAATGAAGGAATACACCCTGGTGTACACCATGCCCAGTCATCCAAGGACTCTATGCACACACACATTCACACCTATAGCAGCAATTTATCCAATTGACCTACTTGCATGTTTTCATGGGAGATGAGAGGAAACTGATGTCGACTTGAAAAGAACATGCACAGAAACACAGAAACCCAAATGCGGGATTATACCTGATGTGCTACTGTGCTTCACTAAACAAGTAACTTGTAAAACAAAATAAAACAAATAACAACAAAGCAAAAACACATTTTTACTTGTGTATTTGTATTTATATGAGAACATTAAGAAATTTATATTAACGTCAACATTTGACTGTGTGGAAACAGTAGCTGGATTTCAAACTGTTTTAAAACTAGGAGGCATTGTTTCAGGTAACAGAAACCCTATGTTCTAATACTGTTTGATCTTTATAACACAAAATGAAAAGCCATATGAAATTTGACCAAGATTTCATTAACAAATTTTAAAAATAACAAATACTGAATTTCCCAAGAGACAGTTCCAGACTGTCTTTTCGAGTACATCCCATGGGACAGTCATTACAGTTATAAATCTTTCAAACTAGTAATAATAACAAAGATTGATACATTAAATAATATTTTAGTATTCAAATATTTTGTCACTTTATCTTAAATAAAAAACATTTCTTGTTCCTGGAGAATATTGCAGGTCACATATAATCATATATCAGGACACATTAAACCATTTTACGAATCTATCTTATAAAAAATGAGTTTGATTGTTCAGTTACCAAAGTTCTGAGAAAATATTACATGAAAGTGGTATAACTGATTTTTTACACATAAACAAAATATCTCAATATGAAATAGCTGCCATTTGATTGACATCAGTATAATCACATTTAAAATATGAGTCTAAATGTAATTAGAGTCATAAATACTGTTATGAGACATGAAGGTTGCCTGTTTGCTGCACCTGCCACTAGATGCACCTTTTCTGGGTCAGCAATCATGGCTCGGGCATCCTCCAAAGCCTCAAGTGCAGATGAGCTGGAATTCATGTCTCCAGTGGCCTGCAGATCAAAAAGGCATGCCTGGAAGTAGACACCCTGGGCTGGCAGTAAAGATGAGCAGTGTATGTATGCAAGAGTGGTGGGCCACACAGACGGTGTGTATAAGCGCTGAGAGGCTGGACATCCCCACAGACACAGCTGCAGGTCCTGCTCAGGAGTATATGACTCTATAATAGCACGTGGAGAGCGCACAGCTAGCCCCAGTGAATGGCCGCTCTGACGTACCACCACTGTTGTGCCGATGTGCGCTGCCCAGATCTCCGCATGGCGTCCCAGGGCTTGGGAACGCACCTGCAGGCTGTGCCGACCTCGTCGCTCACCACTGCTTGTAGAACCATCTACAAATGCTGCAGGGACGTTGTCCACCTCTGCCTGGTATATCTGCTGCTCAGCACACTCTCGCCAGTTTTTAAAAATTATTGTAATCTGTGGTTGGAAAATGGACATGAGGACAGATTTGCGTTATGTAAAGTATACAAATGTACCTCTATTATTTTACATGTTGACCTTGAAATACACTACATGCCTGACCATCCCTGCTGTATGTGGGCCTTGCCCAAATTTTTGCCACAAATTTGAAAGCCCACAGTTGTCTTCTATAATGTAGTATTACAATTTCCTTTCGGTCTAACCCAACAGAGGCCCAAACAGATTCCATGTACTTGTGAGGTTCATGACATGGTTACATATACAGTAGAGTATTTGTTTGTACTCACCTTGGTGAGTGCAGTAGCATGAGAGCTCGCGCTAGCGTGTGAGCTGGTGGCCTGTATGTAGAGGAACTGGTTGTCAATGAGGGGCCAGGCTCCAGGTACCGCACACGTCTGGAACTCATTGTTAAATGTACGGATATGAGGGTCTCCAAACACACCACAGTGTAGGTACTCCGGTGCACGACCTTCACGTTGCACATAGCTTTTCTCATAAAAGCAGGCATCCCCAGATACCGGGGCCTGCGGTAGAGGCCGGGGCTGAGCTGTTGGCCCTGATTTAGGACAGTGGTGCTGGATGAGCAAGTCCTCAATGCCCTGCACTGCAGAATGGTATGCCAGGTCACCACGGCAGGCACGGGCAGTGCGCCGGGTGCAGGTGGCATAGGAGCGCAGAGCACTGCAGTAACCCACATTGCCTGCGTCTTTTCCACCACCACCACCACCACTGCCTCCCAGGTCTAATGTTGCAGCTACAAATTCTGAGTTGCACCTCATGATCCTACACTCTGCCCATGCTACAGCAAAGGGGAGTCAAACAAACGTAAATAAACAACATCCAATGCCACATAATTGTTTCACATCATGTTAGCCTTGATATGACAAGAAGAGAGAACAGCTAGAAAGTCTTACCTTGTGAAGCTAAAAGGAAGACAAGCAGCAGTATGATGAAAACGTGAAGTTTCCATTTAATTTGTTCATGTTTACTGCAGGTAGCCCGTGTTCCCATTCCCATCCATACAGACACAGCCTTAGTACACTGCTGAACTCTTTACACTGTGACTTGGAAGACTGAGGTTCACTGCACCTGGTAGCCACATGATGGAGACACGTGCAAACACAAATAACATATACACTGCTTAGACATTAATCTGTAGGCATTTACATGTTTGGCAATTCACCCATTAACAGAAAATATTGACTGTCCCTTTTAAGCAATAGGATTTAAGATGATGTAAAAACGGTCCTGAAATATTAAATCAAAAGAAATGATGCCACATTATCATGCGGTTTGTTATCATAATATGTATGCAAACTGTTCTTACCTCAAGAGTCAGACTGATGATCTTGCTCTGGAAAAAAAATTATTAAACCAAGGTGAACAACCCATCCACTGAATGGTGACATCATTAGCACATTGTCCAACCTTCAAAAAATAAAAGAAACATAAAAACACATGTAACGAGTAACATTCAAGGGCTAATTTTGCATTAGTGGACAAGGGGGAAAAAGCATATACACACACATCAACGTTCAACACAATTTAAATAAAAATGCTGCAGTTGACTATTGAAGTGACTAGCATGTCCTATCAACATGGACATGCTGCAGTTTGGACCTTGGCTACAGTTCTGTTATTTGCAGAGTATAGAGCAAACACTAAAAGAAAGCAAGCACACTCCTGGACATTTGTGTGTATTGCATTGAGATCACTAGCACTAATCTGAAGTGGTTTTGCAAAACCTCTGTAAGCAAATTATCTGATTATAATCAGAATATAATAATGATAAGGATAGAAATCTTTTAGAAATGTGCACAATAATACCCAGGATCATATTTCAGATAAAATGTTTATTATTGAGCCCTTACATTGTATTATTGAACCCTTCAATTCAGCCTTTCCTTTCCTGTTTAGTATGTTCTATTGATTGTACAGGGACATTAAGGTTTATGGGTAAATACAATTTCAGTTCATATTTTCACTGATTTTACTGTAAGCTCTTGCAGTATATTGTTTACAGAATGATTTTCTGATGACTGCTAGAAGAGTCAGCCATAACATTCCAGTCGATTGAATCCTAAATGGGGCAGCAGGAACAGGGGCAGTTGCAGGACAAAAATACAGGGTGCTAGAAAAACCCTCTGATGGTAGCTGCACACAACCCCACACCCATGTACCATCTGAAAAAGCATGGCCAGAAACTCTGGGTGAGGATGGCAGGTGTTGGAAACACAGTCGAGCTTCCAGCATTCTGGCTCACATGGGCTATCTTCTTCCCTCAGCAATCTAATTTCATCTGGTGTCCCAATGAGTAGAATAGCTGAGCTATTTCTGACATCTGCCACTGCAGAGGGCCTCTATGCTAGTAAAGACCATGTGCCCTGTGCATTTTGTACAGTTTAGCCGGCCATTTATTGTGTCTTAAGGATGTTACTGATTTTAAATCAGCAGTATATCTGAACACAGACGCTTGAATGTACTAAAAAGAAAGCAAACACCATTCCTTGATATAGGAATTCCCTGAAGAGCAATGGGTTCCTTCCCCCACCAGTTAGAGGAACCTCCAATTGACTGGTGCACACATGTATGCATGTATTTGTGCACACAAACACACACACACACACACACAAACTACTTTCATCTGATCACTTCTGAAACCATTATTTATTAGAAGTATCTGTAAAATACTGTATAGCATCATTACCACACACAGGCTTGTGTTATATCTCTGTGTAATAATGTAATTCCTGTACATATTCTGATTACCTGTATCAACCTCTTGCATGCTGAAAATAAATCAGTTAAATAATACCAATCATACACAATATATTTCCTTCATCTTCTATTGTCAGATAATATGAATTATACAGTCTATATTAAAGAGAATAAACAACAGATAAATTAGATAGAATAAAAATCCTCAGATATCACAGATCCACTGGTGGCGTTTGACAGTACTATGGCATATCTGAAGGTAGAACATGAAGTTAAAAACAATATGTTCTGTTGGTATTATTTTAAAGATTTCTGTTATGTAAGCCTGTTACTTATTTTTGCTATTTTATTGATATATAAATAACCTCTGTGTTTGTTTGCTGAGAAAAAATCTCTCAAATTATATCAACAGCAACACTTCTATTGTCAGACAGTGCGTAATGTGAAATATCTATATTACTGATATTAATAAAAACCTTGAAATACCAACAGTGAATCTGTGACAGCTACAGTTCCAAATAGAGGTTTTCCGTCAAACTCTTCAAATCTTACGTTTAATAAAAAATACATATACACCTGTCCAAAACAGTCACCAGTAACCAGTTGCTGCCGGCTGCAACCAAGTTTCAACTGATCCAAATAGCTTTGCTTGTTTTTTGTTTTTTTTTTGCACTTAGCTTTCTATTTAAACTTCTACAGCGTATAGATGTAAGGTGATCATCCTCACGTGACGCTACAGACACAAGTTTTAAGCTTACTTATTGATTGTTGTTATACAAGGGCTTTACGGGAATTACTTACCTCTGTCAACTCCGTTAATCGAAACGTGTAATCACCGCATATCCACCACAAAGGCTGATAAAAGGGCACCCAGTGCAGCAGTGCTAATTGTGCCAAGCCGTGCTGGTCAGAGCTGAATGAGTGGGAGAGCGCCTCGGCTGACTGCGTAAATCACCCGCAGTGCACACCTGCCGCTCTGCGCAACAACTGCGCCGATCAACACGGGTTCAGAGCGCAGGGAGGCTATTTTAGACAGAGCTCACGCCATATAACGACCCTCTGTGAGTGCACGTCAGTTGGGGGTGTTGGACAACAAACCTTAATTTATAACCTTAAATATAAGCTTTGTTAGGTTAGTTTGGAGTGAAAACACTTATTAGATACGTGAAATACTAGAACAAAACATGAGCTTCTAAAGTTAGTTCACTGTCTTTATTTGATTAGACTATAGTACATTTAGAAACATGCTATCAAAATGCCTTCTGTGAAACACGTGCGTCTACTCATCTGCATATGAGAAAAGTAGCAGTTTGGTGTGAGCTGTGATCATATAACCGTGTGTACAACAAATTAGTGCAATAAACCTCTCAGGAATTTGTAAAGCCATTTGTGTTACTTTCATCTTCAATAAATGAAGTAAGAGAAGAAAAGAAGTGTCAACTAATATTTAATTTTAAAGTAGATTTATCTTCTGTATGGGTCACCTAAGATGGGTTAATTTCTTACTGAAGTCATTGTTATTAACTGATAAATCTTAGTATTGACACCATGGGATCAAATTCAGATAAACTTATGTATGTGATATACATAGAGGGCGCAAACAGGCTAAAACTGCCTGTGACTGAAAACAAATATGTTCTAGTTTATGTTATACAGCATACAGAATGGAGCCTCCCTCAAGGTTGTGGCATTCAAACAGTGCTCAGTTGGTATAAGAAAACATTCCCCACACCATTACACCACCAGCAGCCTGAACTGTTGACACAAGGCATCCATGTGTTTGATACATGGATTCATGCTGCTGACAACAAATTCTGACCGTAGCATCTGAATCTAACAGGGAAGTTTGTATACATTCAGTGCTTTGGTATCCATGAATTTATAACAGGATCTTGTAATCTACAGTTCTCACACTAAAAGTTGTTTGGTCACTGTAAATTCTATTATGAAATTCTTACTTTAGAAATCTTCAATTGCATGTTCTAAAACTTTATGCTAAAACAGAATTTCTTGTTTAGAAATGTAAACAATATTCTTTATATTTTATTATAATCAACCGTGTGTTTCTTCACATTTAATTATATTGTGTTTGTATTGGTATACTATATTTTGCCATATTTACAGTATGGACAGTTATTTGGATAGGCGGAAGAGTGTACCAGTTTGGGATTGAGATTTGCTATAGGCAAGCTTGAAAATGAGCGGTTAAAAGCGATGTATTTTTTTGGCCGTAAATAATAGATTTAAAAGTTTAGTGCAAGCTATTTTCTAAGGCAAATCGGTCACCTGTTAGTGCATAGCGGTCACTCTGTTTCAGTTCACACCCTGAGAGCACTCAGAAGTCGTGCTGCGTGTGTGTCCGCGTGCACGCTTCACTGAGCAGGCCACACTGCGCTTTGTTGGCCGTGGAGGCGGAGCTCGGCTCTGAGGTGAAGCTCCACATGACGGGATTCGCATTGTGCACAGAGATTTGGAGGAAAAAGGCATAAAAACGAAAACTGGACACAGAGGCAGCGGAGAATGCAAGGAAACGGACTATATTGAAATTCAAAATAAGTTCCGCTATGCATTTAATTAATCGACTTTTTGTGTGAAGACAAATGGTTTGAAACTAGTAAGGAAGGCTGCGACAACGGCTGTTCTATTGTTATGGGTATGTAAATTATTTATTTATTTGTTTTACATGTGGACGAATTTGACGTGTTTTTTTTGTGTGACATACAAGTTTATTATAGAAAAGTTAACTTTTAAATGTTGAAATTTGGTCAGACTCCTTAGTAGGCAAAGAACTACAAGGTTTCTAAGCAACCTGTTGTCTAGGAGACGCTCTCGCGGCGTTATTCATTCAAGTCCTGCTTTATATGAGCACACGTGCGCGCTGTATTTTAAACTAAGTACTAAGTAAAGCATACAAATGCAAAGGAAGTAATACCTGACATGTTTAACGGTAACGTACAAAAAACAATCGAAGAACAAAAAAGCGTATTTGTATCATGTGAAGGACTCCATTTCTGACGCTCCCTATATTGCTTGTTCTCTGACCAAAACAGTGAACAGAACAAACAAAATTCAGCATGCTTTTAAAAGTTGTGAGAAAGTCAAATATTTTATTATGTTAGTCTATAATATATTTGAAAAGTGTAAAGTGTTATGGGCGGTCTCCTCCAATGCGTTTGTTTTTGTTGTGTTTAGCGCTGCTCTGCGGTTGGACGGCCACTGTGTGGACAGCGCATGCGTGAACATCTTGATTCCCGCCGGCCGGCAGGTGCGGGACGCGGTGCATTGTTGTAAGATTTCCCGCCAATATTGCACTCGTCCCGGCCTCCTGGAGCGCGAGGACACCGCAAGCTGGTCTGAACTAGAAATGGCCGGATTCATTAGTGATGACAGTGGACGTGTGTGAACCACAGCAGAGAAGCAGCGACAATACTGACCAAGGTTGTGCTGCTGGGACACGAATAATGGCAGGAACTCTGAGATTCTGACTGTCTTTAACACCCTCCCTCATAAAGCGCAAAAGATTAGTGACAAGGTTCTTAAAAATACATTACAAATATAATAAAAAAAAATTGTACAACAATATTGTAATATTGTTTCCTAGCTGAGACAGAAACAGCTGTAAATTAGAGCTTTTGACACCCTTACTTTAGATTATCCCATTTCATAACTTGAGAAAACAAATATTATAAATAGTTATTTTGTGTTAAATAGCCAGCTAGTCTTGAAGTAGTCTTAATCTTGCGATTTAAATGGAACTGTTATATAATTATGCCTTAGTTATATGTGTTAGAATCACAGGGATGTCAGGATAATCTGTTCTGTGAACAACTGTCACAATGATTGTAACAAAAGAAAAAAAAATCGTTTCCTCGCATCGCTTCATATCTGAGGCTATTTAGTTTTAATTATATGTATATTTAATGGTGGTCTATTTCACCTGCACATTTTTCATTTTACAGTTGGGACAGCTCTTACACAGGATGGCTCCTTACATGTTATTCTTGGCATATCTCCTTCCTATATAATTAAAGAATTAATTTGGTATTTACAATAATGGGATGACAGATTAACAGCAAGATGTTGCCAAGCAAATCTTTCGTAGATGTACAAGTCAGTGATCATTAACACATGGTCATCTTTACACACTTTCCCTTTCACTTGTTCCCTCACACATCATTACACACACACACACACACACACATACACACACACACAGAGGAATACAGCTTTTTGCTTTTTACATTGACCTGAGGCACCTCCTTACTACAACAGTCTTATTCATACAATAAAAAGTCAGTTGTTGGTTTCTCTACATTGATTTAGCCTCTTCAGATGGCTGATGTCATTTTCTCCTTTTTATGATCTTGTGTTCCCTGTCACACAACAGCTTGACAGTCTGACTTGTGCACAGTGGCTGGTTTGCAGACCCAGAGCAAATGTAGAGACTGTGAGTGTTTCTGTATGAAGAGGCAGTGTAGATCAGGGTGGCCAGCTTTGATTCTTCCATATCTCACACATGAATATGCATTAGTACTTGTTTATGCTGGGAATCAAAGTCCTCCGGGACTGTATCTGAAAAAAGACAGATGTAAATATTTTATAAATATTCAGCCATACACTAAAGAAGCCATACTAATTTGATAATTCTATCATTAATGAATTTTACTTTAGAATGTATTTCAGTCACTGCAATTCATTATATGATATATGAAAAACTGTTTTAAGGGTGGCATACCATTGCATCGGTAGCGTAGGTTAGACCAAATGATATTCTCTTGTGAAAAGCAGAACACTCCAAGCCGACCTCCTCTCATAGTTGTGTCAACCACCACATCAGAGTCAGCCACCAAATCCATTCCCTCATAGAGTTGTACTCTGCCACACACAATGACATACTTAAGTTATAGAATTCTTATTACCAGACATATCAGTATAATTGTGATCTGGAGTTCATCCTCAGACTGCTGGGATTGATTCTGAGGTAATAATAATAATAATAATAATAATAATAATAATAATAATGATAATAAGCTACAATAGAATAGACAGATAGATAGATAGAGTGCTTTCCTAAACACATCTAATAGAGCATACCACCAGAAACCATAAAACAGATTAGTAAATATAATCAAGCAGAATGCAAAGAACAATAAAAATACAATATAATCTGAAATTTAGCACCCATTAAAGACACCCAGCTCCCACCAGAAATAACCTCTTTATGTATATGATACATGATATTCTGTAAACTATTAGGTGACAGTGCTTTCTTACTGCAAAAATAAACTGGAAATTATTTCACACACTTTTTTTTTAAATTCCTAAATCAATACTCAAAAATTCTTATAAGGACCTTTGTTTGGGTGACCTAAACCTTGCTTTGTTAGGTGAACCTTATTGTACATTGTGAAATATATTGCGTATTGTAAATAAATGTGAATGTAAATGTGAAATACTGCAATGCAACATTTTTGTTCACCCCAATACCCATGAATTACCCAGTAATAACCGATTCATATCAGAAATTGCTAATTAATCAGATAATAATGAGAATATAATAGTGGCATAAGGTAACAAAAATGTCAATGAAAAGTGCCTGACACTTATTGCAATATGGCATATCCATGCTCTAGTTTAGTGAGAGAAACACTGTGGGTGCTTGAAGACAGGAAAGAAGAGTCCTGCAGGAGTTTGGAGGATGACGTGATGTTTTAGAGATGCTGGACTGAAGTGCAGTATAGGGTGTGTGTGCGTGTATGTGTGTGTGTTTAGTTCTATTCACCACTCTAACAGAATACAAAGCAGGTGTTTCTCAGTGTGCCTGAAAGAGCCTGGAATTTCACAGAGAACTGGCTGTATACACACAGCAGTCTGACAGAGCTACCCCCCTACTCCCAACAGCCCCCATCTGCTGTAAGTAGTGTGACAACTTCTCTAAATTCAATTCCAAATCCAAGACCTTGCATGTTTTTTGTCTTTGTGATTAAAATATTTGATGCTGGTTAGAAAGTAGGATTGTATATATATGATGAAATGTACAGCATACTTATTAATCTCTTATGACAGGTTTGGCAAACCTTTATTTTCTGAAACACTTGTACTCTGTCATACTTTGTGCGTTTAAATGAAAAATATATTACACCTGAGTTTAGATTGTATATACACATTAAATGAAATCACACATATTCCTTGTTCTGTGTTGTCCAGTTTCCTCACTGTCTCTTTAGCCTGTCCACTACAGTAGTTTCCGTTGGATCTGCATATCAACAGGCACCAAGGAAATTCTTGCCAAGGATTTCATTGGCATAGCAACCACAACAATGGAAGGCCAGGAGGCCCAACCACTCACTAAAGTCACAGAGGTTTTGGAGGGCTAGGGCTTTAGGAAAAGGGGGAAGCAGAACAAAAAAATAATACAAAGACAAGCATCCAGACCCCCATCTTCATGCCTACCAGTGAGGATTTTGTTCACCTCAGGCTTCGATCATTGCATCCATTAACTGTATACAGAAGGGCGCCCTCTAACGTTTTACCGAAGATGTGAGGTAATGACAACATATTTCTGTACAAATTCTAAACCGTAGGAATAAGACCAGGTTACTTTACTGTAGTTATGATCAAAAAATTTTAGAAATTAATATTTGTAATGGAAATTTTAGTCAAACTTTTTCTATGGAGTGCAGGTCTTTACCCTTGCCACATTTCGTATGCTCACCTGATGTAGCCAACCTGGGGTCGGTGACTGAGCTGCCAGCGATAGGAGGTTTTGTCTTTCCAGCCGACGTTGCGTGGGTCTTTCCACAACAACTTCACCTCACCGTCTGTATCTCCAGTGTGCCACAAAGCGTTACGGAGAAATTCGCCAGGCCCTGTACGGGACTTTACTGCCTACAGATGGAAACAGGATGCCAAATGTTAGCCCATTCCATCATAATCTGAGTATACATGGATATATATAACGGGGTCTCTAATCTACAAACAAAATACATCACATTGATAATAAAGAAACAAGTTGGAGAAGACAGTTCCGTAAAATATATATAAAAAGTTGTGCTGAGCCGAATAGTTTTTGCTACCTTGAGTTGTAGGCCAGGCTCAGCCATGGCTCTAAATGGCACAGATTGCCAATATGTCTGCTCTGTCTGCTTCCACATCACCACATAGAAGCTGGATGAGTCCTGGTAGCCAAAGATGAAGCCAGCATAGTCATCATCAGTCACCGTGTTTACATGGAAAGTGCCCTCAAAGTCAACACCATTAAATGCTGTATAGCCTGCAAACGAATTGGAGCGGGATTAGAAGAGACTATATATGTACATAACTGGTGTTTAAATTTACTGAAATGGGACATACCAACTGCTAATCCAGGGTCACTGTTCATCGTCTGAACAATCTCCATACCCTGAGATGTCACAAATGCATTAGTTCAAATTTGCAGCAAGCAAATCAAATTCTACTAGTTTCAAGTTCATCAAAAATAAAAGGCTTTGGTATGGTTAACTGTGCACTTTGTCTGTTAAATGGTTGGTTAATCTCCAGACTTAGATCAGCGCACAAGTTCTATAGAAATGACCATCTGCCAGGCTGACCTGATTAAGAACCACCCAGTTAGGATCAATTTGGGCATCACCCTCAGGGTCCAATATGACAGTCTGATAGGCTCTGAAGTCTGTAAGTGTGACCTCAGAACTCTCTGGACACACATCAATCAAATCCAGTACTGCATCATTGTCAAAATCATTCTCACACACGTCTCCAACACCATTACCTGGGAAGATGGGAAGATATACAGTAAATATAACAAAATCTTGATATGATTCACTGTGGATTTACATTATTTTAATAAGACACTGCAAAATTATTAATACATTCGAATTATTGTTTTTGACAAAAAAGACAAAAATGTTTGATGTTATTTATATGGCACTGACTATATGTCATATATTCATTCATTCATTCATTCATTCATTCTTTCTTTCTTTCTTTCTTCTTTCTTTCTTTCTTTCTTTCTTTCTGTATGACTCACTGGATTCTTAACCCTCTAGATGTAACATACAATCAACCACAATATTGTTGACTATGCTAGCCATTTAGTTAAGGTCAAGAGTATGAGCTATACAGAAAACAGGCTGCCTTTAAGCCAATAAAAAATGATGATCATGATCATAACCACTTGAGCAAATAACCTCTGTTCATTACCATCAGAGTCTTTCTGGTTGGGATTGGGAATGAGTCTGCAGTTATCAGGACCAAGACCTCCTGCAGTCTCAATGTCAGGAATTCCATCATTGTCATCATCATCATCACAGTCGTCTCCAATACCATCGTTATCCGAGTCAAGCTGAGAGCTGTTGGGGATGTCAGGGCAGTTGTCTCGACCATCTTGGTGTCCATCTCCATCACTGTCCAAACAACCATACAAATGTAAATCAGATAAACAGAGAGAATGAATACATTATGTGGAAAGATTCGTATAGCATCTGGTTAAGATCAGAACCATACATCTACTGTATACTGGGATCCTGCAGAAAGCAACATAAATATTATACAAGCAGGAAAGTTTGGACTTTACTTAAGGTTAGTGGTCAGACAAAAAGCTTATTATAGGACAGAAAAATCCTATTAATTAATTTGACCATGAACAATGCATTTACAACATTTTTTCATCTTTAGCAACTGCCTGGTCAGTTGTTTACATATATATTTTTGTAAATATGACCAACTAATTTTATTAGACAATGTAACAGGCAGGTGCAAACAAAGACAATTACAAAGCATTACAAAAGTAAATACATGTATCTGTCATGGTTTTATATATGTATGAATCTGTGCACATATTTGCAAACCGTTAAAAAGGTAGAATCTAACATCTGAGAGAAAGTTTGTGAGGATTTTTATTTGCTATTTATATTTTAATTTCCCATACTTAACCATTTCTGTTGCACGTGATTATGAAGATGAGGGCTAGTGGCACAGCAGGTAGCTATTGCCACTTCATAGCTCCAAAGTCTCAGGTTTGATCCTTAGCTTGGTTTACTTTCTGTTTGAGTTTCTTCTGGGGTTTTGGTTTCCTCTCAGACATTCTGACAAATATGCCAGAAGGAAAACTGTATATGTTAAACTATCCTGAGGTGTAAATGAAAATATGAATGTGTGTGAGTGGCACCCTGGGGTGAACCTTCTCCTTAATCTGGGGTAAAAAGCAGTTACTGAAGATGACTGAAATAATGAGAAACTGATGTGAAATCTCACACACTAATTACTATTGATATAAATTTCTTTAACAACTTTATTATACCCTAAGGGTATGTAAACATTTCTAACTCAGCTGGAGAGTATCAAAATATTACCAAAAAAAAAATTATAAAAACATGTGACAGGCAGCAAGTCTAGGTGGCGCCAGAGTAACACATAATGTTCATTGCACTGCACATGAAAAAAAGTGCTGGTGTGTGTGAGTGTGTGTGTGTGTGTTGTGTTTAAACTTACGAGTCCTGATTTGTGTCACACACATCTCCTACCAGGTCATTGTCTATGTCAGTCTGCAAGGATATAAATAGTATTATATGAACATTTTCATAGCACATGATTTTGACTCAAATTAGAAACCATTCTCTAATGAAAAACTAAAACAAGACCTTTAAACCAGAATTTATAATTCTTTTTTTAGATTGTATTTATTTATTAATTTTTTGCCGTAAGTGTAAAATGCATACAAATGGGTTGCTGTCATCACATAAATAAAACTGACGAACGTGGAAAAAAATTCAACTAAATTTAGTTGATGATGTCATCTGTTTGATACGAACAAACTAAACATTCCCCACTCACTGTGCACTAGATCACTTTCATGACTACTGGAAGTTCAGCAAAGACGTAAATTAGTCCTGCAGTGGGCATTTGAATGGTTAAACAGAAACTTTAGAGCTTGGAACAGTGCTTGGTAAAGTGTGAGGACCTGCATGGGGTTGTTCATCTCAGGGCAGCTGTCACAGGCATCTCCCACTCCATCATGATCCCGGTCTGTCTGCATAGGATTCGGCACTTTGGGACAGTTATCCAGCACATTCGGAACACCTGCGTTCACACAGACACACACATCAGACATGCGTTCTCGAACACATTACAGATGAAGAATGTGTAGATACAATAGCAACAGTGTGATTCAGTGCTAGGAAAACTAATGCAAAGCCTAAACTACAAAGGAAAAATCTTTACGCATATAGGATATTCAGTTAATAAAAATAACCATTAAAAACATATTTGGTCCTGAGTAATGAAACCCCCCTCCACAAGATCAAGCACACAGATTTATGATATTTAAAAGGAAAATCTACTGTGAATTATATACAGTAACTACTAATTAATGTTTTGATGGCATCATTATTTGAAATTTAGACTTTAATGAAATTTAGTGTTTTAGTTTAAACTTCAATTACTGTCATGTAGATTTATTTTTCCTTGGTTAACAGTTTCCATTATTACCCATGATGCTGATCAACTACTTGCTTATACTGTGCTAAATTACCTATATCTCTAGCTAAAGACTGGAATTAAACAATGATTTTTACTCCTTTTCTCTGTACAGCTCTCTCACCTCCTTGCTTGAACGCCCAACTCAAATAGACCACTTTCCAAAACTTGAGGGCTCATGCTAATGTAATAAACTCTATCATACTTGTCATCTCTAACCAGCTGAGCCAAGTGTCTGCTGTGGCTGAGCTGCATCATACAGCTATGCTGCAAACTGCAACTTCAGGTTTAGCAATTAATTCTACACTTCTACTCAACTGAACACTTAATCTACACTTCTAAATGAATGACATCGAAGAGAACGTTGACTGTTATTATTTATATGTGAGTTTGGTTAAATTTTTCCTCCTATTATACACCATTGTAACAGTTTCCTCCTGAGTCATCAGAGCAGCAGACAGCCGCTTATTGCTTACAGGAATAACAAAAAATCGTGACAAATTAGCACTGAAATAACTTAGCATATCATGCAGCTTTCAGTATAAACATATTTAATGTGTTTATGATGGTGTATGTCTGAAACACAGAAATTGTAATGACCGTCTCCATCAATATCTTGGTCACATGCATCGCCCTCGCCGTTGTTGTCTGTGTCTTTCTGGTCAATGTTGGGCACATTGGGACAGTTGTCACATGCATCGCCAAAGGAGTCTGTGTCCGAGTTTTGTTGGTCTTTATTGGGTACAAGCCGGCAGTTGTCCTAAAACAAAATAATTTTTAATCTGTGCATGGCATTATTACACTGTATTTTACACAGTCAGGAAGAAAACCTGGAGTAAATAAATGTAGAGGTGTTTTAGAGAATAGTCATATAATAAGCTCCATCATCATACCTCTACATTCTTAATGCCATCCCCATCGGCATCTTCATCACACTGGTCACCTATGCCATCATTATCAGCGTCTTCCTGGCCTGAGTTTGGTGTGTATATACAGTTATCCTGTACAAGAATGATCAGGAATAAAGGTAGTATGATTTTTTTATCTGAATTGTTTAAAAATGTGAACAGCTGCAAAATATATAAAAGCAAATCATGAGAATAAAAGCTGTGACTTAGGCTTACTGGTGTGTTGTAATAAAAAATTAAATGAACCACATGAATGCTATATAGACTTATAATCCATCATTTCAATACAGAAATAAAATGTAAAATGTTTAACTAGACTACAACCTCCATGAATACGAAGTCATGAAACATATTGAGATGAACCTACTGTATGTATGAAAATGTTGTGTTATTATAAAGATGTTTCTTCTTTATTGATTAAGCACATTGATGTCTCTGTAGACAGTTTCTACATTCTATATGATATAAATGATGGTGTGTGAAGGGTTAACACATGCTTCCTCCATGATACATCCAGCCAGTAAATAAACATGAAGCTTACATAATTAATAGTATAACAGCTAAGGAAAGCATCCTTTAAGGAAAGTGGATGTTTGGTACATTACTAGGGATTAAACACAGTATTGTATATATTACCACTTGAAGGCCAGAAAGAAATGAACCCAGCAACATTTAATATGTTTATACAGTATTTATACCCTTATTCAGAGCAGTTCAGAGCTAAGAGCCTTGCTCTTGCTAGACTTTTAACTTGCAACCTTTGGAGTAATAGTACATCTTAACCACTGATAAGCTACCACATTTACTTTCAGCTGCAAATACGAGAAATTAAGATAAATGAAAATCACTATACTATGTGATGACTTCAGACCTGTTTGCAGTGCTTGTTATTGTCCATGCAGGGCAGAGCACGGTCAGGGTAGCCGTCAATATCTGTATCTACACCACAAGTGTTGCCGTTACCAGCCCAGCCAACATTACACTGAAAAACAGACCAGATATAAGACATATGAATCATTCACACACATCCTTAATGATACCATACGTTCAACACAAAGTCCAAGGAAAAATAAGTTAATAAGGCACAATAAAACGTGTATGATCTTAGAAACAAATGTAATTTACACTTTATTTTAAAAATTAAAGTGATATTAGCTCTTAGCGTACCGCACAGGAAACGTCCCCGTTCCTCTCAATGATACAGTGAGCACGGGAGTGACATGGGTTAAAGTCAAGTGTAGAACAGGTTTTCCGAGGAAAACAGCCTGCCGTCTGATTTCCGGCGTAGCCAGCTTTGCATTGCCCACATTTAAATGACCCCTGAGAGAACACGAAGAGGAAAGACTGCGTGAAAATGAATTGGAACTTTGACTGACTTCATCAAAGCTTCCATGTCTTATTAGGACATTGGGCTGCTGAGGTCTAAATAAGAACCATAATACTTACAATGGTGTTTATGCAGACAGAATTGGCTGTGCATGCATTGGCAACTTCCACACATTCGTCTATGTCTAGACATTCCTGGGAAGGAAAAACCCATCAGAGAAAAGAGCACTTTGACAGCTCACACTTAAGTACAATATCATCTATATATCTAAGCAATAGTTTTTTTTGTTTGTTTTTTTTTATACACAATTTCCCACATTTTGTCAATGCCAGTGCCCAGTTCTCCCCTACTGCATGACAGCTGCTGCTAACACAATGTCAGTAACCGCCCTTTCCCATATACATACGCTCACAGAGCCCTATGATTAGCTAGCGCTTTACTGATAGTTAGTCAGTGTTGTTCTGAAAGTAATAACACTCTTCCCTCCCAGAC
Organism: Bagroides melapterus; assembly: GCA_028566695.1. NCBI lineage: Eukaryota > Metazoa > Chordata > Actinopteri > Siluriformes > Bagridae > Bagroides > Bagroides melapterus. The sequence continues at coordinate 20,682,697 of JAOTRN010000046.1, read as the reverse complement.
AGCAGGGGAAATTATGTTTCCTTGGACCCTCCAGCCATGGATGGTTGTGACGTCATCAGGATTCTAACTGACAATTTCTCTATGATAAGCTGAATGCTTTACTGCTTAGGTAATTATGTAGTTATGTATAATGTGCCCAAACATTCAAGATCAAAATTCCATTCGAAACACCCCTAATGTCTCTTTCAACAAAATTTACATTTGACCATGCCAAGATCAGCTGTGTCTTGTTCTTTAAAATAGTCTTGCAGAATTCAGCACAATGAAAATCCAAAATGAAAATCAAATGCAGATTTCTTCCTTGTAAAGGCTTGGACATTTTGTTGTTTTTACTTCTTTTTATAGATTTTTTATACATGGCCATTTTTACACTTTTTCCGAACATTTTAGACAGACACTGTGACATACAACAGCTCTCTGTATAAGTGGATTTTGGTTTAAAACAAATACCAATTATGCAAAATGGCACAATTGGCATAAAAGTTTTCAGTGAGATGGAGGTCGTTGGCAGCAACAAACAGAACTGAACAACACCAATTTACTGGTTGTTTATTCCTTTTGGAATCCAGAACACAGGCTGAAACTTGGGTGGGCAGCAACCCTATATATAATTGTGAGTATTAGTGAGCACCTGTTTGTGGTTCTTGGCGTATTCTAGACCAACCCCTAAGACAGGTTTCCCCCAATATCCAGCTGGGCAGGGCTCACATCTGAACCCTTTCACTGTGTTTACACATGCACGTGGAGAGTAGCAAGGCTGAGCCAATGAGCACTGAGAGAAATGCAGAAAGAAAACATCAGTTTATGCATGGCTTGAATTTCTATATTCCAAAGTTAAATCTAATTATAACGACAATCACTTCGTCAAGGTCTTGACAGTGGGTGCCATTGCCTGTCATTCCTTCAGGACAGGGCCCACAGCGATATCCTGGAAACTCAAAAGTCTCCATGCAGGGAACACCCTTAAAGCAGGGGTTGGGCTGGCAGCGGGAGCGAGGCTCATTAAACCCTACAAAAAAAAGTTAAGAACCGTTGCTGAAAAAAACCCTAATGTTTGTCTTTGTCTTTTCTAGTTTGTTTAAAATCATACATTTATTAGCAAGTTATATTATTAGAAGTAAAATTGTAACTAGTGGAACCTGGGCAGGGAAGACTTACCGCACACTTGGCACTCCATTATGGTATTCCTAATGAGAGACATCTCCTTCACCTACAGTAGGCAGAGATCAGAGAGATATGTACATCCACACACCATCATAACACACACACACACACACACAAAAAAACCTATTACATTTAACGCAAGCTTAAAGTATAGCCCAGGTCGAGCTATTATGATCCACTCTTAAACACACACACCTGTTCTCTGATATCTTGTCGAAGCTCTCCCAGGATCTGATTAAAGATAATGAGTTGTCCAATCAGAGCTTTGGTGTGATCACCTGTGACCAACGAACATATTTCTTTATTATATGCTTCCACAAATACTCTACAGTTTCTATAGTGTATAATGTTATATAGTTGGTTTATTGAACTCACCAAGAATAGAGTTCACTTCCCCATTTACTGTGAATAAAAGCAAAGACAGAGTGAAATAATATCCCAAGAATTCACTACAAACATTCACTAATACTCTAATCTTAGAATAAGAATATCAAATCAATATTATTGTACATTTCATTATCCAGCTGAGTATCTGATGGTGGGTTACCTATATTGTATGAGGAGGAGTCACCCTGAAAAGGGCAGTCAGTCAGAGCACCTGCACTGGCTACAGTCCCCCCGAGAGCTAGTTTAAGGCTCTCTACTGATCCCTGGAAACAAACACAAACATTCTCACGTTGTAATATCTTTTATGTATTCACTCAAATTGCCTTTCTCCCACAGGTTCCATTCTAAATAGAAATATTGACCAAATGAAGTAACTCAAAGCTTTCTACTGTACAGAGACACTTCTGCTGATTAACACATTTTTATAAGTTCTACTGTATAATAGATCGAGTTAAACTCTGTCTGAGAAAAGCTACTATACCTGAAGCCGAACATATGCCTTGTAGCCGTTCCTTATCTCCACCAACTCTGTTTCTGCAGGCAGGGCGACCAATTGAGGCAGGCGTTGGGCAGAGTCAGCCAGGCGGCAGTTGACATAAAGCTCAAGGCTGAGGTTTTCTCTTTGTAGGCCTCCTATGCGGAGGATGATGGATTGAGCACGCCCGTCAGCCAAGTTAGAGCTTTGCAGATTTACTGTTTGCAACTTGCCGTCCTCTCGAACATACCGCACAAGAGCTGTCAGAACAGTAATGTAATTAATATAGACTTTATTATCATTGACCTTAAAAGTTGATCTTACCAATTATAGAGCAGCCAGTAATAAACCAAAGATTATAGTGCAGTCAACACAGTTATTAAGAGTGATTTATGCAATGGGGCCTTTGTGGAAGGTAAAAGAGCATCTGTGTGTGTGTATATATGTGTATAATAATAGAGTATTAAAGCTACCCTCTAATGACCTCAGTATTTTTATTAGTGGAAGAGTTCAAGCATTGCTCTGGCGGTCTTTATAATGTACTGCGCTCTGGTTTCTCCTACCTTCTTTAAGAAGTATACACAGACATCAATTTAGATCTGGTCTTAAGCCTAAAATTACCTTTGTTGATTTTACCCATGATGGCAAGCTCCAGGTACTTTTTATTGTCCTGCTTATTGTAGAAGCCAAGTAGCACTCCACCAAGTTTGGGTGGCAAGCGGAAGGTAGAGACGATGTAGAGATCACTAAGAGTCTTCAGAGCTCCAGACATCTTCTCCACTGCAGCCACATTCTGCTTGACATCCTGCAGAGCCAGCATGTCTATCACTGAAATACATGAAGCATGGATTTTAGTGCTTAAGCAGGCATTTGATGCTAATTCCTAATTTTGAGGACTATTCAAAGACTTTTTAAGTTTCCATATGTATGTTTCAGTGTTTCATCTATTTATTTATTAACTTTTAACTTATTATTTACTTTTTCCACCACATATACACACTCAATGTAGAGTATAAACGTTTTTTTGAATATTGAAATTTATTTTCATGCATTTATAAACAGCTCTGTATCCTGGGAAAGCTTAGGATATATTTTGGTATCATGTTGAATATTCCTATAACAGAAGTGTGGTCTACAGTTCAGCAATGTTTTATTTTTAAACTCCTTGAATCCTTGCAATACAATAAAAATTATTAAATGTGTAGGGTGTTTCACACCCTGATCTGTACTTAAGCTTATATTATTTTTAAGAAGAAATTATAAAATATCCTTATCTCATTCTATAGTCATGATAATATATATTGTTGCCAGATCCCAGATCTCATTACAGTGTGAAATTTACAAAAATTTCAGAATATAACTGCACATTTCCATTAATAACAGTAACAGTTTGACATCTAAGTTAAGTAGTTAAAAAGGGCGCCTTACAAGGCAGGTGCCTTTTTTGGCCTGTCCCTGTTTGTTTGGGTCTGTTGTGGAAAGGGGAGAGGTTTTTTTTTAATTTAAAAAAACAAAAAAAAAACAGAGCCTAAATATTTCCAAGCCCATTGCCCAAAGAATTTATAAACAACACATACTCCCAATTGCAAAAGAAAGTAATGAGAAAATGGGAAATTATTTCCTTCTGTTTTGCAACAAGAATATAGCAGTGCACCTTTAACAAATGTATACATAAACATTACATACAGTACATATTATTTACCACAGTATCTCCTTGTGAATATCACCTAGTTTTGCTTTTATTTTACATACAGAATGTAAAGCAATTGAGTCCATTTTACAAAAACATTGCCAAACATATGAGCACTAATCTGAATATATCTAACTATATCTTCCATGTTACTCTCCACCTTTGTCATTTCTCACATATTGACTCACAGTACAGCAGTACTGCAGCCAGGACAAGGCTGTGTGTGTGTGTGTGTGTGTGTTTGATTGTGCGTGGTGAGGTAAAGACAGAAGGAAAGAATGAACCAAAGAGACAGTACACAGATCAAGGGTAATAGGAAATCTCTGGGTTGTCTCACCATGTGTTCATACTCAAGTCACCACACAGATACAGATGAGTGACAAATCACAGGAAAACCGTGATGAAAAACTTACCCTGATATCTTTCTCTTGAGAAATATAAATGGCTTCAAAGATAGATGAAGCTCTAAATGGATCAAGTATTTCTGACCACCACCAATACTACTACACTGTGGGACGAATAAAGGTTTATCTTATCTTATCTTATCTTATTTTACTACTACTACTATTACTACTATTTTGTATTCATATATTTTTCAATAATCTACAGGCTTTGAAATCATCAGGTTGTCTCAACGGGTCCTATTTGGAAACTTTTCAGAAGGGGAAACCCTCTGTTCTAGGTTATAACCTCTAATGTCCTTTGATGATACTTGGCATGTAGACAAAACATAATGTTGTAAAGATGGCATACACACAGAGCAGTAAAAATGACACGCAGAGCAGAATTCGCCTGTAAAGTCATTGAGGATACTTGATACCTTTCGAGGATATTAAGCAAAAGTGGCATTTATAAATATTTGTGAGTGTTTTGCATAGTTTCATATAACAACCTTCTGTAATGTCAGTATTGCAAAGGTCAGCAAACAATATATTGTGTAATCCTAATGATAGACGTGCAGACACATGTAACCATGTATCAAGGCAATTAAAAAAATTAAGAAAATATTTGTCACGTGCACTGTTATGTTTAATTCCGGGCTTTGGCTTTTGAATAAAGTCGTTAAACATGTTTAACAATTCTTCCATTTTCATCAACGTGAAAAAACTTAAATCATAAAGAAGTCCTATATCAGTCTCCAGTGCTTATAGCAAGCAGTTAGACATAGCAAACTGATATTTATAAAAGAACGAATCTAAACAGAAAGGGAGTTTTCTTGATTTGTTTTTTTTGTTTAAACTATTAAACGTGTAATATCAACAACACATAAAGTAGAGTGTTAGTTATAATGCTACCTTGTGTGTCTTGTTTCTCCAGAGGTTCACACAAGCAGGAGATCTGCATCATGGTCAACACAATCCAGACTGGCACAGATCGCATTGCACCCATGTTCTTGGGTAAAGCGGAACAGGAAGAACAGTATAATCTCCAGTGGAAGAAATAAATAAATAAATGAGTTATAAAACAGACGTTGTCCTTATTAAACCAGTGCGGGTGAAGTTGCGGGTTTCACAGCGCGCTCCTTCAGACCAACTAGCTCGTGCGCTCAGAGAGTGAGTGACTGAGTGAGTGAGTGAGAGAGAGAGAGAGAGAGAGAGAGAGAGCGAGCGTGTGTGTGTTGTATCCAATTAAGCGCGCGCGGCGGTGAGTGTATATCGGTCAATTAACAGCTGTAGACTTTATGACTCACTTTACTGATTCGGTTTTTCGATTCATCCGTTTAAGTGAACTTTTTTTTGGCATCCAGAAATACTGTGTTCCCTAAACCCACAGTAACCGGGTCACAGCCTCATTTATACACCTAGCAAGGCTACCAAATAGATAGTGTGTGTATGTATGTATGTGTGTGTGTGTGTGTGTGTGTGTTAGAGAGAGAGAGAGAGAGAGATCAGTATAAGATATGCTATTTTTCATTATTTTGTAAATTTAACATCCAAAGATCAAGTTTTAAACATCCAGCTAGCAAAACCCTGGCGTTCTATGATGTGTATTTACAGCTCAACATGGGCTATACTTTAGGATGGTGTCAAATTTACATTTTCAACATGCTGAGGCAATTAGAAAGGCCATAGATTATATTGTGTTCTGTTAGGTTCTTCCTCCAATTGGCCCCACAGTTGGAAATGTCTTCCAGCATGACAATGCCCCTTTGCACAAAGTGAGCTCCATCAAGAAATGGTTTGTGAAAGTTGGTGTGGAAGATCGAGAGCTCCACTAAACACCTTTGTGTTGAAATGGAAAGCCAACTGCACCCGAGGCTTCCTCACCTTACATCAGTGCCTGACCTCACTAATGCTCTTGTAGCTGAACTGACAAATCTCAACAGCCAAGAACTAGTGGAAAATCTTCCAAGAAAAGTGACAGCTGTTAAGTATACAAAGAGGGAACCAACTAGAAGAAGCCTTTATTTGTCACGTATAACCTTATAGCACAGCAAAATTCTTTTCTTTGCATATCCCAGCTTGTTAGGAGGTTGGGGTCAGAGCGCTGGGTCAACCGTGTTATAGCTTCCCTGGAGCAGAGAGGGTTAAGGGCATTGCTCAAGGGCCCAAAGTGGAAGCTGAGTGGTGCTGGGGCATGAACCCTTGACCTACTGATCAGACACACAGAGCCTTAACCACTTAGGTACTATTGCCTTGTTACTAAATATCAATGCCTATGTTTATGGAAGGTGATGTTCAACAAGCACTTCTGTTTATAATGGTCACATGTCCACATGCTTTTAGAGCTGTCATTTTAACAATGCAGAAAAAAAGACCCTATATTTATGGAGTCACTCTAAAAACTGCACCTTTGACAGTCAACAGTTTAAAATAGTGACATTATGTGACACTGAAGTTTTTAAAAAAAATACAGTATATTAAAATTAATTACCTGGTGCACACAATAATTAATTGATGGGCCAAACATGCATGCACATTAGAGTCTGTCAATAGAAAATGAACTTTTAAAGTTAAATGAATATTTGAGCTGATGAATTTGGAAAAAGCATACTATTATAATATGAATAATTTGTTTAGCCTTTAAAAGTTTAATACTACTTGAATCTTTTTTCCCATAGACATAAAAAACTTCTCACAGATGTAATACAGCTTGTCAGGTGTAGAATAACAAGCAAGAGTTGGGCCTGTATGACAATATAAATGCTATCATTTTTATTTCTTATTATGGGGAAGCAAAGTGACCTTATTTAAGTTAAAGACATATTTTTTGGAGAAAAGTGAAGACATTACCAGAATCTCAGCAGCAGTAACAAGAGTAGTGACTGGAAAAAAGCTGACAAAAATGTATCAAGAAAGCACAGAAAAATGCTTTTCTGGATTTCTACAGTGCACATACATATAGAAGGAAGAAAAGAGAGAAACAGATGTTGAGATTATGCACATAATAATCATAAACATGCTCTGTTATGCCACGGCTCTTTCCATTCATCAGCAGGAAAAATCAGTCCTGTGATCATTTGTGATTGGACTAAATCCAACAGTCCAGTCACAAACTTCAGAAAATCACTGTGTAGGGAAATTAAAGGCACTCTTGAAATGAAACAAGTTCACTGGTATTTCTGAGACCTGGCAGTTGACCGCTTCAGGCAAACACTTGACCCCTGATATGACCTCAGAGTCCAGAGTCTTTATAAACACGCATCCATGAAACCTCTTAACTGAAATGAAATACAGTATTGAATAAAATGACACACTTAGATTGATTAAACCGGCAGTTTATAATAATCATTGCAAGATGTGTTTAATAAGACATAATATTGTGAATAGTAATGTTAATAATGTGATTAATAGGGCTTGAAGTTTTAAACTAAAACTTAAAAACTTTTTTTTGCCAGGTTTTAGTGAAGGCAGGCTTGACATCTCCCTCCCATCCCAAGTGTTTATTTTTGATTGCTACTGTGTTGCCTCAGCAACGGCTTTTAACAGTCCGTGCCAAGGAAATATTTCCGCTCATGCCTCATTATTGCTGGACCTTGAAAGCAGGAGATTTGGAAATGAATGGCTGGTTCTTGCCCTTTTCAAACATTATTACACAATTTAAAAGTGTGTACTAAAAAGGCACGCTAAACATGAAGTAACCTGCCTGTGTGGAATGGGTGGCTTGTTAAAATCATTCTCTTTCAGAGAAAAAAAAAATCCAGATCCAGTTTCCAGAAAAATGTTAGAATGCTTAGCAGTTTTGAGTCTAAAAAGGATGACTCACACTTTTTAGTTTCTGAACTAAACTAAAAGCAGATACATTCATGACATACGTGTTCAGGCATTAAACTTCATCTTTCCTGTTCTCTCTTAATTGGAATCTCATACAGAACAAGGCTGCAAAATATTTTCTTATACAGTGCTGATTTTTAATGTCATCAAACACACACTCGTGCCAAAGAAATACAAAAAAACCTGGAGTCAGCAGGAGCCAAGGTGGGATTCCTGGGATGTGCTGTAATACACAGCTGTGTGTCCACCTCTCCACTCCACAGGGTGCAGTGGAGAGACAGCCCTCAGTTTGGCAGCCCCAGAAGATGTTTACTGTCCTTTACAAAGAAGAAGAGAAATATAGAAATTAAAACTCACTAGGATGCAGAGCTGGAAATTTTCTTTTATATTGTGTTGCAAATACAAAGTCTACTGTAAAGTCTTCTAAGATAATGGCTTGCCATTTAGTAGTGCACAAAACACTAAGACAAATCAATGAGCTAAAGAAATAGCCAAAGCTAGTCAAAAAGCATTTATCAAAAAATTTGAGTGATATCAAGTAACGACAGACACAGCTATGTAAAGCACATACTGGGAGCTCCAAATGGCTTAAAGTTATAAAGCTTTTTGCTAAAAAGTCATGAGAGACATTTGGAGACATTTGGTAGACCCTATAGATAGAAAATTCCTATACTGTATAATCAGAAGGCCGGAGAAACTATGCCTCAAGCCACCCTGAAGGTCAGTGTAACATTGTCCGAGCAAACCAACATGGAAATATCCCAGGTAAAATAACTTTAGGGCCAAACAAACCAATAACAAACTCTAATCTTACATATCACTAGGGCTGCACTCATCACCTGTGACACTTTCAATAGGAAACACTTGCATCTGTAGCAGGCCTGAGTCACTCTCCTTAAGACAGCGAACATTTGTTTGTGGAGTATTAGGTCATATTCTGATAAGCCAGCTAGCTCCAGCAAGCCTAGAAGGCCTAGGTTTTCTTTTATGGCTGCTGTTATCAATCCTAACATCCTCAACAGAAGCTGGTACTACACATGGTGACCTGGCTGAATCTGATTGGAAAGCTTAATAATGTCTACCACATGTTGAGTTAACAGAGTAGCTACTAGTTTCAGTGATTCAAGCTGCCTGAAAAGCAACCATGATGCTAGGAAGAGAGTGAGGGGTAGAACTTTGAAATTCAATGCCTGTATTTGGCAGGCAAACCTTCAAAGGCATTCCTAAGTTTAGATAAATATACATCTATATCTGGATTTCTGAAAAGCTGCTTTGTGACAATGTCCATTGTTAAAAGTATTATATAAATCAAATTGAATTGAATCAAATTGAATCTGTTTTACCTCTTGACCCCAGCATCATACTTCTGAACACATTCTGATGAGTAGAACCCTTATTTGAATGTCCAAAGAAGGATGAAATTCCTGGATTACAGCAACAACTTTGTTTGCAAAGCATCCTAGTGCCATCTGTAATATGGGCATGCATTCTGTTTATGGCTTAATGGTTAAGGACAATTAGATGCCTTCTAGTGCTGGGAGGCCAGTCACTTTCTCTGCCTATGGCTTGTATGAGGCATATGGTCCTCTGTGTGCTGTGGCTCTGGTTTGGCACGTTTCCTTTTTATGTTATGCTGGTGATGATAAAAGCTGCGGTCTCCTCTCATGGTCTACAGTAACTCTTTAGCTATACAGTCAAGGGTGAAAGAAACACACCTATCAGTGCCTACTAGCTGGCATCCCCCAAGGCCATCCTAGCCCCATTGATGGACATTGCTAAGGCCAGAGTTTAATATCAGACTGATAAGTAATTATCAGTCTGGAGGAATATCTCAGATAAATATGTAGACTTTGCATCCTCGTGCTCTTCAGTCGTAGAATGAGGAGGCTAATCAGCAAGGCTCACATTGGTAAAGTAGATGAGAGGAGGCTATTGCTAGTTTGGATGACAGGTTAGTCGTAGTTTCACATGTTACACGGTCTGATGTGTACAGGAAATAAAGAGGCATGCAAGTTTTAGTTAATATTGAGTCATGTCATTACATGACTGTCAGAGCATGTGTAAAGTATCCACGTGATTCTTACCAATATTGGCGGTGAAGTTCCTTGTTTCACCCATCTTAATCTTAAATTTTCTATTATAATCAGTTTGTTTATTCACCACAAAAACAAATCAGCAGCGTTCAAAGCTTCAGATTCAGCCATGTTCAAACAGCAGCTGGACATCAATAGGATCTGAATGCTCATGAGCACAGCTGATAAATTGCAGAGTTACACAGCTAAGTAGATGTAACTCACTATAGTTCATCAGCCAGTTCAACTGTTTGCTAAACTTAATAAAGGATGATTATTAAAACTACGAAAAAACTATGAAAACTGTGATGGATGTTAGGAACAGAAGACCAAAATATAACTGCTGAGGGGAGGAAAGATTTAAATACCAAACAATGAATTATAGGACCCAGACAAATTACTTCCTTTCAACACTACTACAAACTCCTCATCTTGCAAGCAAGTACACACATGCAAGTACACACACACACACAAAAACCCTGCATAAGTAGGTTATTCAAAACTGGTTCTCAAGCTAGCCCTAGTGCTAGATATGGATAAATGTTTTTGGAATTATCACATTAACTAAATTACACACCAGAAATTTAGATGCCACATTTTAAATACAAAGGAACATGTGAAAAGGCACTTAATGCAGGCAAATAATACTTTATTAAAGCTCCTCTTTCAAATGTTACCTACAGTGTGTTTTAAAACCCTTTGGAACAAACATTAAGTATAAATATTAAGTAAAACAAAAATACTAAAAATTCAGTTACCCAAGCCTTAAGGAATGTGTATTTCAGTGAACAAGGCAGCAAAGCAAACATACTTGTCAAGTGCTAGGAACAAGTTGAGATATGTTAATTGGTCCACCAATGGAATTTGACCAAAACATTTACTAAATGAACCCAATATGTCAATTAAAATATACAGATTTACCACCAACTTTAGACTTGTAACACAGGTCATATCCGATTATCAAAGTACCTTTCATAGTACATTTCACATAGAGTACAATGAAAAGCTAATGTTACTAGAATGTTACTAGTAGAAAATAGAATAGTTTAAAGGACCACAGGATGATTGTCATATATGCACAGGGAAAAAACCCCAAAGCCCAAATCCTATTCGTACTTCTCTGATTAGAAAAAGACACATGATAATCTTAGCCTTATTCACAGTAAGAATCTCCAGTGAAAATTTCTGTCCACCAGAAAAAGTGTCCTCATATGTTCCCCCACTCCTCCCTCCATCATGCATCCTCTTCATCCTGAAGTTCAATGGAGGAGTTTCCTTTTGACCTTTCTTCATTAACATGCTCAATAGCAACAATGCCGGTGAGGAGCGCGTACCCCAGCATTGCTCCTACAGCTACCAGGACGGAGAGCAGCTGCTTGTGTCTCTTGTAAGGCTCGTGGTCAAAGTCACTCCCTTCAGGCACCTTGGATGCCGGTTGACCCATTCCTTCTGCTGAAAAAGAAATAAAGAATTAAATCATGAGGTGAGCAGTGAGGATTTTGGAGCTGATCCTGATAATACTGTCCACAAGGCACTAAACCTTTCATGCTAACCATATATGCTCACCGTAAGCTCAAACAACAAAGAATTCATACACATGGTACATCACACAGAGGCAGGATACCATTGGTTTGAGTTCAGCAAACACTATTCTCTTAATAGTGACTGGTACTTCACCTTGATACTCATCATGGAAGTACAGGGAGAGGATGTTAGAGCAGAATTTAGTCAGGTTGTCCAGAGCCTTCAGTTGCTGTTGTAATCTGCTGCAGGGCAGCCTGACCTTCAGTAGAGGTGCCAAGTGACCAAACACATAGGCATCAAGGGAGGAGGGCCTGGAGGGTAGATCTCAATTTGAGCTCTTTATAGCCTGCTCTTCACAGATAGAAGGAATTTATTAAGCTTTAACAATGATCAAAGCAATTCTACAGTAGCCCCGTGAGCACTTTATTAGGAACACCTGCACACATATTCATTCAATTATCTAATCAGCCAATCATGTGGCAGTATTGCAACACTGATATGAGTAGTTTTCATGCAAATCAGTCTCAAAAATTGACAAAATGTACAGTAAAGAAAAAATTCAGTGAGAGGCAGTTCTGCAGAAAATCAGATAACCACTGTGTACAACTGTGTTGAGCAGAAAAGCTGGAGAAGATGGTATGGTGGTGTAATGGTGTGGGAATGTTCATAGTGAGTGTATACTCTGGCACTTTGAATATATGATGGTGGAATATATGATAGTTCTACACATATTTTTTGATTTTGTAGGCCATCCTTTCTTAAAATTATCTAAGAATACATCTGACCCACATGTATGTGCAAAACTTTGCATACTATCTGCAGAAGTTAATCCAAAAAGATATTCAGAAAACGTTCAGTTCAAAAGCCTGCATGACCTTTTCTGAATGTGATATCTATCTTTCTATCTATCTATCAATCTATCAATCGCTATATTGCATATCTCTTGTATATATACAGTATACACCGATCAGGCAAAACATTATGACCACCTTCCTAATATTACTGGCGGCAGCTTACTGCCAAAACAGCCCTGACCCGTCGAGGCATGGACTCCACTAGGCCGCTGAAGGTGTTCTTTGGTATCTTGTAAGGTTTGAGGTGGGGCCTCCATGGGTCTGACTTGTTTGTTCAGCACATCCCACAGATGCTCAATTGGATTAAGATCTGACACCAGGTAAGCGACGCACACGCACCCGTCCATCCACGAAATGTAAAAGAAAATGTGATAAATCAGACCAGGCCACCTTCTTCCATTGGTACGTGGTCCAGTTCTGATGCTCACATGCCCGCTGTTGCCGCTTTCGAAGGTGGACAGGGGTCAGCATGGGCACCCTGACTGGTCTGTGGCTATGCAGCCACATAAGTAACAAACTGCGATGCACTGTGTATTCGGACACCTTTGTATCAGAACCAGCATGAACTTTTTCAGCAGAACCAGCATGAACAGCGATTTGAGCTACAGTAGCTCATCTATTGGATCGGTTCAAACGGGCCAGCATTCGCTCCCCACGTGCATCAATGAGCCTTGGCTGCCCCTGTCGCTGGTTCACCACTGTTCCTTCCTTGGACCACTTTTGGTAGATACTGACCAGTGCAGACCGGGAACAGTTTTGGAGATGCTCTGACCCAGTCGTCTACAGATAATATGGTGTAACTTGTATAACAAAATTTGTACTACAGATAATATGGTGCCTAAGACTTTTGCACAGTACTGTGTGTATATATATATACATGTATGTATATATGTATATATATATATATATATAGATAGATAGATAGATATCTATACAGGCATGTAAATATTCTTCTGTAAAGTTATTTATTCATTCATTTTAGTGTATCTTTGTAGGGAATAGTCTTGTACATAATAATGCAGACATCATAAACTTATATAACAAAATTTGTACTACAGATAATATGGTGCCTAAGACTTTTGCACAGTACTGTGTATACACACACACACACACACACACACACACACACACACACACAATGCTCAAAAAAAAGGGGAACACAATCATCCAGTATGGCACATCAATGTGCACTGTGGCAATAAGGTTTGCTTTGTCTCCCAGCACAGTGTCAAGAGCATGGAGGAGATACCAGGAGACAGGCCAGTACAACAGGAGACGTGGAAGGAGCCGTAGGAGGACAACAACCCAGCAGAAGTACTGCCAGCGACCTACAAAATGGCAGGCCACTAATGTGCATGTGTCTGCTCAAACTGTCAGAAACAGACTCCATGAGGGTGGTATGAGTGCACAACGTCCACAAGTGGGGCCTGTGCTCACAGCCCAACATTGCAGGCCGATTGTCATTTGCCAGAGAACACCAGTATTGGCAGATTCTCTATTGGCGCCCTGTGCTCTTCACTGATGAGAGCAGGATCATACTGAGTCTGGAGATGCAGTGGAGAATGTTTGGCTGCTTGCAACATGCTCCAGCATGACCAATTTCTATTAAAAGAATAGTTTTTGCTGAACCCAAACCAATAGTCAGTGATGGTCTGGGGAAGCATTTCCTTGGAGGGCCAAACAGACCTCCATGTGCTAGCCAGAGGTGCCCTGTACCGAGATGAGGTCCTCAGACTCATTGTAAGACCATATGCTGGTGCAGTGTGCCCTGTGCTCCTTCTGATGCATGACAATGCTAGGCCTCAAGTGGCTGGAGTGTGTCAGCAGTTTCTGCATGATGAAGGCATTGATGCTCTGGACTGGCCTGCCTGTTCCCCTGCCTGGAATCCAATCAAGCACATCTGGTATATCATGTCTTGTTAAATCCACCAATGCCACGTCGCACCACAGACTGTCCAGGAGTTGACTGATGCCCTGATCCAGGTCTGGGAGGAGATCCCTCAGGAGAACATCCGTCATCTGATCAGGAGCATGCCCAGACATTGTACAGAGTACATACAGGCACATGGAGGCCACACAAACCCTACTGAACCTCATTTTGAATTTTCTTCAATTTCCACAGACGTTGGCTCAGCCTATAACCTGATTTTTCTACTTTTATTTTGAGTATGATTCTGAATCCAGACCTCCATGGGATAATGATTTAGATTTTCATTGATCATTCTTAGGTTATTTTGTTCTCCACACATACTTCATTCACTGAGATCTAGGATGTATTGTTTAACTGTTCTTTTTATTTTTTTGAGCCGTGTATATATATTTACTATCAATAACTTTCACACAATTATATCTGCTGCTGATGTCTATAACAACCTCTGAGCTTTTAAAGCTTTTCCCTAATCCGTTCCTACTGATATATTATTTTATAGAAGTCTATAT
>JAOTRN010000046.1:20643757-20656804 GCA_028566695.1 Bagroides melapterus | reverse complement strand
TTTATCCTAAAAAGGCTAGGATAGCAAATTATAAAGTTTTTAAAAAGTTTAATCACAGACAGAATCATAAACAGTTAATGCATGAAACATGCCATCTTTTGTTGGACAAAACTAGAATTCTCTAGCCAAGATGCTAGTAGATGATGTTTTATATCATGCTAAGTATTAGTATACCAAAATCTGAAAACAATTTAGGCATTTGATGCCGTCATACATGAGGATGTTGTTTTATAGATGCAGCGGGACTTTAAGCTGGACATTAATTTTAATCTGTGTCGCAACTGTTGAAACCTGCCGCTGGCAAGATGTGGGCCAGAACATTCACAAACCATGACATCACATGCTGTGTTCAGAGATAAAGGGAAGTTCTGTTTGTTCTGTTAGAGGTCTCCATGTTTCTGCACTTCTTTTTGCAAAACTCATCTGATCTTGGTCATTTTGATTGCTAAAATATACTTCTGTCTTGACAAATAAACCACATTCACAACCGCTTTGTGTTCTTGTCTTATAATTGAGGCCAAAAAAACAAAGTGGCAGCTCATATTAAAGACAATTTAAAAAAAAAAAGTAAAATTGCAGATCAAAGCTAGACAAAATACAATTCTACTAGAGACAATGTACTTCACTGGCCTATCAATAAAGGCAAATCTGCTGCCTTCTAGTGGGGATCTAGCTGATAGACTGTGTCTTGACAAAAATGGCCAGCATCCAGAACAGCTCTTGATTACATGCCCAGAACCAAATAATTATTGTCTGCCCAAAACTTTTTTGACTCTAGTCATATTGTACATGCAAATAGTTCTCAAAGTGGAATTTAGGGACCCATGGGGGAGGGGGAGTACATGATTCAATTAAATTCAATTAAATTTTATTTGTATAACGCTTTTTACAATGGTCATTGTCACAAAGCAGCTGTACACAATCAAAGACAGTCATGAAATGTGAGAGTAGTGAATCAATGATCTCATTTTTTTTTTTTTTTTTACAGTGGTGGAAATGAACCTTTATCTCTTCAACTCTTTTGGTTCCAGTATTAATAAATACTGAGCTACTAATAATACTGAGCTTAATTATAGTCAATTTAAATAATAAGCAAAATTATTTTAGAATAATATAAAAATTTGTATCTGTATATGTCATTGGATAAAAATACTCCTGTGAGAGCGGAAATGTTTTTGCAGGTTACAGCAAATCACAACACTGTATTAGAATTAAATCACATATAGAGCTTTAAATGAGCTCATCTGCCACAGAGCTTCCCCATCCTATAGGTTTCTGGTTTCCCCCCTGCTCTTAGGTCTGTTTTAACTTACTCAAGTTATAAAGGGCTTTATAATTACTCACTGAGTAATGATGAATCTTTAATGGATTATTGGGACCCTAGTACTGTGATCAGGTAAGGTATTAATATATTTCTTTAATGTACAGGAATAAAGGTGGTAATAGGGAGAGATTTTCGCAATTTTCGCTACTTGCTTGAAAGCTTTGATATAACCGAAATTACATTAAATAAAATAATAAATAATACAATAAAAATGTTCCTCTTAAAAAGTCATCACACAAATTTAATATATAGGGTAAAGTACAAAGATGAAAGCCAAACTGTTTCCTAAAATGTATTAAATTATTTTATTTTCCTCAAGGACCACTAGACAACATGTATAGAATGAATACAATGGGATTTATGCAACAACAACAACTTATATTATTATTTATTAAGGAGATGATTTAGTTTTTGTAAAACATTCTCTGATGTCATTAGCTCACAATATCTTTTATAATATAATATAATATTTGCAGTAAAAAATGCAGTAACATTTCTGTCTTTTTCTCACTATATGTTGAAATAAAAATGATTTAACTATTTGGGACAGGTGAACTGGCCCTGAGTGCTGAATACCTTGGTTACAGTGCTGACATTAATGACATTTATCAAAAGATTAAAAGTAAAAAGTAAAAGTAGGTTCATGACAAGATAGATGGTAAAATTATGGTGCAAAAAATGCAGACCGATATAATGTACAGGACCCTTAAAATGATATATTTAACCAAAATTAAGTTTACCACTAAAGATTTAGGTTCAGGATTTTGCAACACGCTCATGTCTCCTGGTGACAAACATCAGGGTAGCATACTGGGTCTCACTGGAGGACTGTGGAGAATGATTACAGAGTCATTTATATAAATATTTAGTAAAATAAAATTAAACTGAGCAGATCCTGGAAAGTGTTTCTGTATTTTCGACCTATTTTTAATGAACCTTTGTCCTAATAGGTACATTAAGAAGTTGTTTTTTGTTGGCTCTCAAAAACAGCTGCCTAATATAATTTATAAAAAATGTTGTGTTGAACTAATAACTAGGAGTAAAGTCTAAACTATCACAACATTTTAGTAAAATGTGTAGCTGTTACTTCCCTGGCTCTGTAAAAAGATATTATTATAGCTGTGCTATTTATTCTTACTTGTTGACGGTGCTGTGATATGTTATTGTCCCTCCGATGCATCAAAATAGCTGAAGAAAACAAACAACTCATTTTAAAATTATTGTATCTGTATACTATTATAAACAAATATTTACATAACTGTATATATATATATATATATTATTTAGATTTTTGCATGATCTATAGAGTATATTTAGTTGGTTTACTGTTTACAGACTACCGGGAATAGCTTATTCCATATGATATAATCTTTTCTTTTTCTTTTACATATTTTATTTTCATTGTATATTCATTACATACCTCTTCTGTGGTAAACAAACATGGCTGAAATTCCCAAGATGATCAGAAGGGAAATTCCACCCAAAACAGCCACAGGGACTAAACACTGATGCTCATGAACTGCAATAAAATCATTAAAGAGAAGGTTTATAGATGATAGAGATCATTTAATCAGCTCTAATATGTAGCACAGAGAGTTTTCCTCACTTCCTCAACGGTACTCAAACACTGTACCTTTGAATAAAATCTTAAATTGTAAGTAAAGGTAACATGGCAGCAAAATCCTTATTTCTGGTTGAGAAAGAGCAATTCTTGTATTAGTTATTAGAAATGTTGGCAAAAAAAATATCCCCAATTATTTCCACTGAAATTAATTAAAAAATATGTAAAACTTCATTTAAATTGAAAACTAAACAGACTCATATAAACAAAATAAGGCTTAATTCTGCAATAAACATAATAAACAATAATAATAAGAAGAAGAAGAAGAAGAAGAACAACAACAACAACAACCACCTTGTTGTAAATCTGTCTTGTGGTCATGAGTGTTCACTTTCTGCTTGGTGGTTATTTCTGGAGATGTAAAAAAAAAAAAAGGAAAATACATTAAATCAAACACAAACCATACTAGAGACCAGAATTAGAGAACACTAGAGAACAGACTGTACATCTAAATTTGAAAAATGTATAGATTTATTCAGAACATTTACCCATGACGGTCAGCGCTGTTCCATTACCCATAAAATCCACACCTTCATTCAGCAGTAAACAAAAAAATGTGCCATTATCTGAAGGACGAACTCTGTTAATTTGTAGTGTACATAGTGTGTCTCGCTGTGCTTTTCTGGTAATGGTCCTGATGCCTGAGATGTAGACTCTAAGGCCAGTTTGTTGTTGGTACAGTAGCCATCTGACAGAAGAACACTGACCAAATGCAGTTGTGATATCACAAATTAATGTGACGTTTGTTTCAACATCCACAGTCAAACTGGAAGACTGGAAGACCAGACAACCACCTATAACACAAGAAAAGTTAAAACAAACAAAAAAAAAGTAAAACAAACAAATTTTGTTTGTTAAAGTGAATAAAATTAACATAACTTTATTATTTTTTTTTATAAGCATATTTAAAAATAATAATAATAAACTGCCTTACCAGTACTTATAAGCTGAAAGAGAAAAATCGGAAAGAAACTGTAAAGCATCTTGTTATCTTGACTAACCGCTTCGGCTGATACTTAAGAAAAACAAAATCTGCTAACATTAGCATGTTACCTTCGTTCGTTTCGTCAACAAAGCTTCTGATGTGTCGTGACCTCAATTTAAAAACCGCAAAGAGGCTACCTACATTCAAATTTTCCATAGCTGTCTTTTATTGTTAATAATATCACACAGCCATCTTGCTTGTGCAGCGCACATTCACATGTTTGAACTGATCCCTACGGGTGAGGCTTTTTCTTTTATTTATATCGATTAATCTTTCGAACTTCGACTCAAAATGAATCCATCTGATCCTCAAAAAAGCCCCACAATCAATCACTAGTGGGCAGTATTGAGCATCATATCAAAACGAACACTTTGAGGAGGTTTGCTTATCTTATTGATGACCTCTTAAACAATAAAGGAATATATCACAGTCGCAGAAAATATTCTTCAGTCAATTCCGAGCTATGATTTTTTTTCATCATATGAATACAGGAGCATAGATCCATTTAGCTACCTGTGTAAAATAATGTATCCATGTGGATGTGGCCCACTGATTAAGCAGATGGGTCCCACCCCAGTGCCTGCTCAGGTGCTCAAACAATAAAGGGACTGTTCACTCTCAAAGTGAGGCACTGCATCTAAAGTACTGTTTCTATTAGGACAAAAGTCGAGCAGAAGAGTTTACTGGTTGAAGGATTAGCATTTGTGTGTAATCATCAGAGAAATGATGAATCTTTATTGGATTATAGGGCTCCAAGTACTGTGGTCAGGTAAGGTGTTAATATTTTTTAATGTACACGACTATAGATGATAACATGAGATCAATTTGCTATATTTTTACAATTAGGAGCAACAACTTTTGTGAAAGCTTTGAATTATCAAATTAGATTAAATAAAATATCCCTCTTAAAAAGTCATCTCATAAATTTACTATATAGTATAAAGTACAATGATGAAAGCCAAAAGTTCAATAAAATGTACAACATGTTAACATATTGTCTTTTATTTTCCTCAAGGACCAGTAGAAAACACATGTAGAATAAATACAATTGGAATTAATAATAATTTTGACATTGTTGTTGTCTTTGAATATTAATATATATAAATAATAATTTTTATAATAATATAATACAAATATAATAATTATATTTATTAAGATTATCATCATCATCGTCATTAACATTATTATTATTATGGAAGTTTTATTTTTTATAAAATATTCTCTGATGTCATTGCCACATATTGTATATCTATAATCCATTGAATTTTGAATTAAAATTTCTTAATATAAACGTTATGCTGCTTTGTCTTTAGGTTTTTATCTCAAAATATGTTGAATAAGAATGATTTGACCATTAGGTGACAAATAGGTGACTATCTTGAGTAAATATTTTCCTTGGCTTTGTTTGTGCAGGTGTAATTACCGCTGGCAAAGTCACAGCAGCTCCTGGAGATGGCACAACAACTTCAAATGAAATCTCTGCCTTTATCATTAGCATAAAAATAACTAATCACATTTTCGATGACTCTCTTGAGGACCACCAATCACAGAACTATAAAATACTACGACAGGAGGTTGAGAATGTGGTAAGATTTTTTTATCAGTTAGAAAAGTCTCAAAGTAACTCCCCAAATAACTTCATTCATGTGTAATTATACACTTGAAGAATGTAACCGACTTTATTCACATTATTAATTTTTCATGTCTCATGAATTTTTAAAGTTTTCCCCTTTTTTCAGTTTTTTGAGATCTATAACTTTACACCATCAGTTCAGTATCAAGAGATTGCAGATATGACTTTCAGGTAAATAAAAATAAAGTTTAAACATCAAATACTTTATGAATAATAATGTATGTAGGAGTAAAATATTAATAAAGTAAAATATTAAATTAGATCAATAAAGAACTGACTTGTTTTGCAAGCTATGATCTAGTCTAGTGTAAATCTACTCGTGTCCTTTTCATAATGTCTCAATTTTATTTTCCTCAGCAATGGATCGGTGATTGCCAAATCCACAGTGATATTTGGATCTAAGCAAAAAAATGGAGAGATGGTAAAGCAGGTCTTTGTTCATAATTATGTACAACACCGCTCACTAAAGCTGGACCTAAACATCAACTATACTGCAGGTAAGAGACTTAAGCATTTGGGCTACATATTTAGACAACAATCTAAGGCAATTACAAGTGCTAACTTTAATACATGCTCAGTAAACATGTAAACAATACGTTATACGTACATTAAGAGTAATGCATGATTGTAAAACCTTAACTACTGGTATGATTCTGTTTTCCCCTTGCAGACCAGGAACCCTTTCCTGTCCAACTCTCTCTCTTGGCAAACAGTTCTGATTCTACCTCTTCTATGGAAACACCCATCACCAGCCCCAACATTCAGACACCACAAAGAGATGATGACAGCGCTATTATTTCTACAACTTCAGCATCAACCATCAGTGGCCCAGACAAATCAAAAGATAATGATAATTCCACAACCTCACCCCCACAAACTCATCCTATTACTAAGGGCAGCAACTTCACCTACACATCTACTCAGATCACCTTAGAGCATACCTCAGACAAGAGCAATATAACAGCGCCTACAACCATCTTCACCCCATCCAGGTCTGCTACCAGTTTATTAAACATGTCAGAGCCAACAAGCAGCAGTCCTTTAAACACAACCACACATCCAAGCAGCAACATTTCCACCACCTCTGCTTCCAATTCTTCAACCACAACAGAACATCCAAGCAGTAACATTTCCACCACCTCTGTCTCCAGTTCTTCACCAAAAGCAGAATATCAAAGCAGCAGCATATCTGCTTCCAGTCCTTTAAGCACAATCACACATCCAAGCACCAACGTTTCCACCACCTCTGCTTCCAGTTCTTCAACCACAACAGAACAACCCAGCAGCAACATTTCCACCACCTCTTCTTCCAGTTCTTCAACCTCAACCACACATCCAAGCAGCAACATTTCAGCCACGTCTGTTTCCAGTTCTTCAGAAAGTCCAGGTAAAACCGTAACACAAAAGCCCACAGGACCTGAAGGAACAGACACTGTGGCAACAGTGCAGGGTGTGCCTGGTTGGGGCATTGCCATCCTCGTGCTGGCGGCTATCATACTATTCTTCATGCTTGTCCTCCTCATACTGCTGGTGAGCCTCAAATAAACTACCAATCAATCAAAAATTGACCTAACCTGTTTCATACTGCCAAACATTCCGCCATGCTTCTTGTTTCTTTTCCATAAATATATTGTTAAATAGTGGAGCTCTTGTGATATTTCTGCACTGAATCCTTGATGTCCATCCAAACCTTTTTTTTTCCCCACACTGGTGCGCTCTTGCTTTGCTGTGAATGAAACATGGTTGTTGTGTCATTATTGTTTTTCTGAAACGTAAAATAAAGCATGCTCCTCCTCACAGCTGCTGTTTTGGTGCTGTTGGTGGAAACAGCGTGGCTTCATGCATGTGTCTGATCCAGACCCAACGGGCTATTATAATCCCGACATTCCTATGTACTCCACTCACAGCACGTATGACTCACACAACGGCAAGTCACTGGTGAGTGAATCTCCATCTATACCTCCATCTAATTTTTGGCTTTACACACTTTACTTAACAGTTTAATGGAGCACTCACACCAATAAGAACCTCTTCAGTGAAGCAAGGAGTTTTGAGGATGTCCTTAGAGTAAACACAATGTATTAATGGAATTTTTTTTACATACTGGCATAAAAGATAAAAGACAAAGAACAGAGTGCTGCTTTTGGATTCTAGATGCTGTAAGAAATCACTACTGACTCTAAATAAGTCATAATATTATGTCATTGATGACCACACTCAAATTAGAGATCAGATTCATTGATATATAAAAACAAAACCAATTAATTGAGAAAAAGAATGAAAACTCATTTATCATTCATTCTTCCAATTATACACAACTATAACTAATTGAATTCTGGAACCTGAAACTGTGATCCAGATTAAGCAGCACATCCTTTTAAATCACACATATTCACACTTTATCATATATGTAGCACTACATATCCGACAAACTTATCCTTTGGCAATCAGATGTAGAGATGTGGAAGTAACAACAGTCTCTTGCATGGACTCCTCATCCATCCCCATCTCCGTGTTCGTCCAGGCAAAACTGGCTGCAATTACTAAACAGCCCGCAGTCCTACTTCCCTCCCACCTGTATAGGGCTCCCTTTGTGCCCAGCCAGCTTTGACAGGGAAACCTGAGGCGTGGGAAACTCTACTCCCACTCTGTGTTTCTCTTTCCCGCAACTGCCCTGGAGCTAGCGCTTTATCAGACCTCACACTGCACTGTCTTCATCCATCTACACATAGAAAGAACACTGCCTTCACACACACACACACACACATATCATTTAATACAGTTTTCGTCCGTTTATTTTTATCAGTGAGAATTTTAAAGTCTCACAAACAATTCTGTAGTCTAATTTCTATAAATCCCATAGAACTGGCTTCATTCTTTTTGCCCAAATAGGTTAAAAAAAACGGCATTAAGAGGGAGAGTTGTGGTACTGACATATGCTCATGGGATCATGTTACAGTATATATTCATTAAACATATTAAAGAATATTTATTTACCTTTCATTATACATATAATATTAAAATGTTTAAATGATTACACTAGGATTCTATGCTGTTTGAAGTCAGTGAAGACTGTTGCTCCATTTCCCACACACAAAGAGGCCATTGATAGGCCATAAATAAGCCTGCATGCTGTCCACACTACAACAAACTCACACACAGCAGCTTCCACAGAAGGGGTTTTGCCCTTTATTTACTCACTGGAACTTAATTCAGTGCACTATGAAACTATGGGGGGAAAAGTCAGTGAAATTGTTGTAAATATCAGTTATTTCAGTACACAAACACCACTAATACTCTAACAGAATTTTAATTAACAGGATTCAGACTCAGAGAGACCTCACAAAAACCGGACTGGAATGTACACAGTGAACAAGTGAACGCCCAGGGCTTAAAGTCAAGTGGTACAACTTTTGAATCAAACAGTGAAAGCCACGGAATAATTTACTCACCCACCACTACTCAGCAAAAACATTCAGGTGCTGCTGGGCTCCTGTGTTCCACCTTTCCAGTCCAGCGAATGAAGAGGAACAACGTAAAAGCTGTATACAGACTGTAATACCAAATGACCAGTGGGACTCCTACTGTAAAATATTCTGAATATATAATGCTGATTTCTGAGCAATCACCAACTACTACATATTACTTTCACTTTGGACAACGGTACTGTTTGATGAGACAATATCTGTTTGCTTTAAAATGGTTAATTGACAGTGATTGCAAATACATTTAGAATTTGTTCAGGTTGGTTATCTCTTGCAAAATGTCATTTCAAATTGATCTCTGAAGCTTTGCAACAAAAAATTATCTATTACAATATATATTCTGTCTGGGGAAAAAAAAGAAAAATTTCATTTTAG
The DNA here is from genome assembly GCA_028566695.1 of Bagroides melapterus. NCBI lineage: Eukaryota > Metazoa > Chordata > Actinopteri > Siluriformes > Bagridae > Bagroides > Bagroides melapterus. The sequence continues at coordinate 20,647,381 of JAOTRN010000046.1, read as the reverse complement.
TTTAAAAAGGAATATGTTTAATACAAATATACAATTTTTTTTTTTTTTTTGGAAATCTAACCAGAGTTAAACAGTGTTGAATGGGGGCAGGTTTAGGGATAATAGGCTGTGCCAGTGTTCAGATCACCTCAGCCCCCACGGTCATTGCTTCCTGGAGCTATTGTGCTAATAAAAAGGTTTCTTTGTGTGGATGGGACCAGCTCAAAGATTCTCCTGTAGGTCTCAAAGGGAAGAAGAGGGAAAGAGAAAGAATGGTGATAGGCAGACTTTCAGTACTGTTAGCGTGCTGTGGAAGCCTTCTTCTAAAGAGCTGTTCTTCATAAAAGAAAGAAAAACATACCGAAATGAATCAAACGATATTCCAGATCTATGTTTGAGATGTTTGAGTGTGTGGGACAATCTGCAAATCCATATATTAAATCTATGTAGAAATGAAGTCTCATATGTTTTGTATAATCAGAATTTATTTTGTGACTTATTCCCTATCTCCTACATCCTGTTACACCCAGCTCTATCCAGCACAGGCGGGACTGAAACTGATAAACCTTCACATGTTACAAGGTGATATGAAATTTGAAATAATCAACAGTTAATTTACGCATTACTCAGTGGCTGCACCCACAGTGGAAATACCTTTTGAATTACACAATTGAATGCCTCTGTATTAATAAGGGTTCCAATTAGATTTAGGATCAAACTACCCAAAGAAAAAAAAAATCTGAGTGTATTTTAATGAGGCACAGGATATACTCTGCTGTTCTCTACAATTCAAACTGAAGTTTTAAAAAAATTACTAAATAAAACATAACACATTGTCTAAAGGCTTGTGATGTGCTTGTATGTATTTTTTTGTTTTAAATGCTCAGCATACAAATGACTATACTGAACCTGCCAATGACTGTTGTAGCAGCTGATTTCCTAAAAAAACATTGCAGATTAAATAGGATTCGAATAAACAGGGAAAGGACAGAGCAGCATGGCCTATACCACTGTTATTGTTTTACAAGAAACAAGAGCACAACATTTTAACTAGTCAGCATGGCCTTTGTAACACTCACTGTGTGACATGCTGTAAGATTTGATCCTACTTTATTCACAGGTCTTGCAAGGTTCTTAGTGCTGCAGAATGAGTTTAAGATCATTTGTGTATAATGTACTGAAAAAAACATAAAAGAGAAATCACTACTGTTTGAACATAATAATAAATTGCTAAATCAACACATCGAATTAACTACACTACTATCTGAGGTAAAAAACTTCACATTTTAACCAACTGTAGTATATTGGACTTTTGTTTCAGCAGTAACAAGCACCTTTACTGCCCCCTTGTGGTTATCAAACGTTTCGTGGTAGATTACTAAACATGTCTAAGAAAATGTTTAAGAAAAAAAAAAGCAGACATGCTTATTAGAAATAAGATCCTATCATCATCTTTTTTTTTTAAAGAAGCAACTTCTGTTGATTATGAAGGTAAATATCAGGTGCTTATTTGGATTCCACACATAAGGCCTGAGAACGAGGACACGTCTGCTGCATTTAGCCCTTCTCACTGTTAGCTCCCAGAGTATTCAGCCACAGCTCTAAGGCATATTTGGTCCCGGTGCTGACCCTCTCCACATCCTCGCCTTCGGCTGGAGCACGGTTACAGAACACTGACACGGGCAGCGTTGACTCACTTAGCTCACCATCAGGAGACACCTCAGTAACACTAACGTGAAGAACACCCAGTATCACAAGCATTAGAACAGAAATAAAAACATTCAATACTAAGACCTTTGACTTAAGCTTTAAGCTTAAGCTATAAATGATGTTCACAGGAGAGTCTACAATCCCCAATTGTATTCTCTTAAACAGTTAGTTGAGATAAACCTGAAATTGACCTGAGTGACTGTTGTAGGAGTAAAATAAGACTCAGGCAGATAAATCTATGCATTTCACAAAAAAAAACAAAAAACTACTCATCTGCATGCTGCCAGTTAAAATGAATATGGTGCAGTCCTAGTCCAAATTTAAGTAGATGTGTTCATAGGTTATGCTTATTGCAATGCACACTTCTAATTAGAAACAGAACATCTTAATACCTGACACACTGAGGCAGATCAGCAGGTAAATGAACTGAGTTTTCATCCCCATCCACAGCAGATACGATAGCCCTGACCAGTCCTGCATCAACCCACACACAAGCACTCACTTCAGCAGGCTCTGGTTTCATACAGGACTAATAAAAAAAGAAGGGACAAGTTCACAGGTAAGAGTCCAGTTACATGTTTCTGGATGTATCTTCCATCAGGAGATAAAAGGTATTTTTGCTGCACAGAGCTGAGATTAGATGACTTAGACTGTCATTACCTGTAGCTGCAAGTGTGTCTGCTTACTGCAAAGCAGCACATAGCTGACAATGTGATGTCTCTGAGGCAGTCCTCGGGACAGCATGGGTGGGTATACAGACTGTAGAAGAGTCAGGATGTGAGAAGAGTCTTACTGAATGTTTCTCCTTATAGTTAAATGCCGACTTGAAAATAACTTTAATAAAATCGTCTCTATTAAATAGATTAAAAGGGATTATAAAAACTAATTTAGATTAGATTAGAAAAAGAAATTACAAAAAAGATACAAAGCCTAATACATGGAGATAGCTTTTAAACTATTTTTTTAGTTGCTTTTTAGTGTGTGCTGCAAACCTAAAGACCATTTGCTTTGGTCCAGTGTATCTACACATCAGTACACTCAGCTCACCTCCCAGAGGCCTAGCAGCTGAGAGGAGGAGATATCCTCAGGGTCTAGTTTGAGTCCAGTTTCCTCTCTCAGCTCCCGCAGGCCTGCATCCAACAGCTAATGCAAAACAAGCAGAAGGAAAAGGACATATTTAATTCCAATTCATTTATTTAATTAATGAGCCTCTGGTTAATCTGCAGAAGTAAGTCATTTGAAAATGTTGAAGAAACAAAATGGTTTCAATGTGTATAATCAGCTCCAAAATTGTGGCACTTGTACAAGAAAAAGTACAAGAATGATTAACAGATGCAATAAGATTTTTTCAGTTTTTTAAAGTTTTTTTTTTAAAGTCATACAAAACATTGGTTTCAAATTGATCAAAACCCTTTATACAGTATATTTTGTAAGACCTGCCCTGGTCCTGAATGCCTAATAAAGATCTAGGTACTTGTAGTTGGATTGTGTGGGAAATAATTTGAAGTATTCATGGACCTGAAATGTGTTTTATTAAATTAATGAGAAATGACCAGGACACAGCATGATTGAGTTATCGGGCTTGAATTATTGATTAGATTTTTTGGGTTTGATAGTATGGGGTTTAACACGACACACAGGCCGAGTGGTCAGTCTTGTCAAATTGTATGGGATGGGTGATGATAGTTTGGTAGGCATTCTCAACCTTGGGAAAAAGACATGGGAAAAGACAGATAGCATGGAGTTTGGCAATAATAATAATAATAAAAAAAAAAAAAACAAGAACCATGGCCTTGAGAGCTTACTCATGCTGCCCTCTGTGTCCAAATGAGCTACTGTATCTCTTATGAAAAAGGAGGGTAAAACGAGCTGCAAGGATGGGAGCGCCTTATCTTATATTAAAATGCTGGGAAACTGCAAGTTATAATGGTAGTT
>JAOTRN010000046.1:20621695-20631804 GCA_028566695.1 Bagroides melapterus | reverse complement strand
GAGAGAGAGAGAGAGAGAATGAGTTACAGGGCGTTTCCTTGTATAATCAGTAGAATTTTAATCATAAAAGTGAATTTTTAAATGACCAGGACCTATGTCTGACACAATTACGTGCAAGATCTGTTCTCAGTAATATTTAGGCCATTAATCGCATTGCTGTTGTCCATGGCGTATAGGCGCATACATCGCATAGACTAGTCTCTACCCATCATAAAAACAACTCACCCCAAGTGTTTTGGGCTCGCTGCTCTTGAACGCCTTAATCTGAGACGGATACAGCGACATGGTGCTCTGTGCGTGAGCCAAACACAGTAAGCGACACGACATAAATCAGCACAGCAACATCACAGCGTCCCAGTCTAGGACTGATCCGCATCACACACGCACACGCGCACTCTTTACATCTTAAAGTTAAAACGAGCGCAAAAGGTCTAAAAATCAAAATGCTGCAATTGCATTTGCATGCATGGAGTTTGACCAAGCCTTACCTTGAGCTGTGCAGAGGCGATGCTGAAAAACCGAGGAGGGGTCCAAACCGCTGCAGCACTCTGAATGCAATGAGGTGAAGCAATCCGGACAGAGGCAAATGAGGGCGAATTTGCAGCTTGGTGCCTCTTTATTCTAGTGTAATCTTTACTGCAAGTTCAGAGTTATTGGTGTGGTCTTTTAATCTGAGTATGTATTATGTAAACGCTTTTGGGTTCTGTAGTGTGGTGTGGCGAACTGCAGTATTTACACTAGGGTTCTACGTCGTGGGTGTGGGAGGAGAAGAAAGTAATATGATGTTAAAGAGCCGACACTGTTTCAGTCTGTATATGAAAAGGACATGCTCTAAATGCAGACACAGCAAATGAGCAAAGGTATTGCCTCAACCCACTAATATGCTGTGAAGATAAATCTATTGTAATTGTATTATTAAATCACAAAATGACAAGATGAACACACCTGCGATACACTTCTGGATTTATTGAAAAATATACCCATGCAGAATAACAGAAGGCAGTTTCAAAGGTTATATAAACTTGTGCAATGTCAAAAGCAGAATTACATGAAACTAAAGTGTAATATCAGTATTTGTGACTCTTACAATAGTGTCCAAAAAGGAGCAAGTACTTTTCTTAGCTAGACAATACTACTCTTTAAACCATGAAGTACTTTCATATTATGAGTTCACTCAGGGCTCATAGGCTGGAGGTGAAGCCACATCTGTGTTAATCAGAGCTTCCTGGCTGCTGCATTTCCCCTGCACCACCACCTGCAATCAAAACAACAGTAATGTTGCATGTATGTCAACTCTGTATTCCTGTTAGCCATTAAAGGAGTTTGTTAGTTAGAGGGTTAGAGATGGAATGATTATTGACTGGATAAACCACATTTACTGATATAGTTTACATTTACATACCTACACCTGTAAACCACAGAGTATACAAATCTCATAAAATAATCAAATACAATTATTAAACAAAAATTTGAGCTTTAATCTGTGTGAGAATGTATTGCATATCACTGGATGCTTAACCATCTATGGACCTTCGTCATTCATTAAAAACAACTGCTAACTTTTGCAAGCACATGGTCAATCACAGCATGGTAATCAGATTTTTACACCTTTATGACAAAAATGCATTACAATGTTTAGATATGGAAATATTAGAGACTTCCAAATTGATTAAAAACTATGCATCATGCATAACTGACAACAGTTTATTAAGAAATATACATGAAGTGCATAATCTTGGTTACATCATGGCTAAATCTACAAAAGATAATTAAGTAATCACTGTATTCTTGTCAGGGTGGCTGTGGAGTCTATCCCAGGAACACGGTATGAGGGTGGAATAAACCCAATAATGTATGTGTAATATATCTCTTAAATCCAGGGAACTATATGTATGCAATTATAAACAGAAAATAAATAAACTATAGCTACTCTGATTATAGACACACTTCCTCAACCATTATTACATATATTATATTATATTATATTATAATATATAGTCTTATATAAGTATAACATCAAATACTTCATTTAAATCCTTGAACATTGGTTGGATATGTCCCATTTTGTCATAGTATTATGACTATTCAGTAAATATTGTGACAGTTTTCTCATAATGTTACATTTATCTCCAAATACTCAGATTATATTCACAAACTATTGCAGGCTCAAGGGTTACAGGGAGTCTCAAGCTGATCCTAGGGGACTCCAGGGGACGGCGATCAGCCTACAGCCTGCACATGTGGACTGGGGGTAGTAACCAGTATCAGGGGTATAGCACCAAAAGTTGGGCCCCGGTCACACAACCAAGATGATGGGCCACTCGCAACACATCTCATCAAACACCCATGGCCAAGACTGATTTATTTTCACTATTATTTTAAAAATACTATTTGTAAATAATTTTGTCATTTTAATGTAATAGATTCTCAGTGTACCCACTAGCCAAGGGCCGCTGTTACTCAGTTCCATTATTACCCCCTGTCCAACGCCCATAACCAGAATACCCAGATAAAACCCCAGAAGCATGGGGAGAACATGTAAACTCAGAGTCAGACTGCTGAGTCATAGAAGCAGAAAGAAATCATCAACTAAGCCTTCTGGAAGTCTTACCATTTTGGTTCCAGAGGCTTGTATAGTAGCCTTGCAGGAAAAGACGATAGTTGTTGTACACACACACAACTCCAGCACGGCCAAAATCAACAGTATCCCGTTTATTCCACTTATTAAACCCTGAAGAAGGTCAGAACAAAGTATGATTGTCAAGAATAGGTTAACTAATACAAGTACATACAAATAACATAAGGGGTATGGTTGTACTAGTTTGCACAGTGTACAATATTTAAAAAATATATTTTTTAATGTTGATGCCAGGGAGAACACCTACCTGCAGCAACCAAGCTATATATCGGCAGTCAGAGTAACTGTTGTAGTAAGTGTCACCTGAAGTTTTACAGGGATCCAAATCAGGTTTGACAGTAAATGCAAAGCAGAAGTAGCAGATACCGGACAAGGCCAGCAGAGCACTGATGATGTTTACAGCAACTGCACTTTTAATCTAACAAAAGAGAAAAAGCTAGAACTGAACAAAACATTCTGAAGTGATACAATGATTTTAAATACACACTTGTACTAATACAACAATGAAATGGAAAAATATTTGAAGAAGAAATTTTAAGTACTGAAATGAATTCTTGAATTCCATCACATGGATTACTTACAATTGGAGGAAAGTTTCCCTTGTGTGCAACCAAGGTTACAGATCCAGAGATGATAAACTAGAAAATATTAGTGATTTGTTAATTATTTTTTAAATGGTGAATAAGTTATACTGTTAACTATCTGTCTCTGGTAACTAAAGTAACAATATTGGGTATTGGAGACCTCTCTGGTAGAAATGTGCTATTGCAAATAACACAAGTGTCAAAGTTTCATCATATGCTGTAACTGTAGCACTGGGGTGTCAAACTCAGTTCCTGGAGGGCCAGAGCCCTGCAGAGTTAAGCTGCAACCCTAATTAAACATACCTGATACTAATCAAGTCCTTCAGGCTTATTTGAAAACTACTTAGTATGTGTGTTGGAGCAGGGTTGGAACTAAACTCTGCAGGGCTCTGGCTGTCCAGGAACTGAGTTTGACACCCCTGTCCTGCTGTAGCACGTTAAGAAGCAGGAGAAAGAATCACATGTGGCAAATAATAGCTGGATAGACAGGGTTACAATTAATAGTTAATTAAAAAAGACACTGTTCATTCTTCACCCTTAATTGATACGAATACAGCAAATCATGCAGCAGTTTTTGTGCTTTGCAATTTCAACATGTTCCAGAATAAAATAAAATGTTTTTAACAATGTTTTATTCCAGACATGCTTTTAGCAGTCATGCATAAGGATGGCATTGGAGTTGAAGCTGCTAATACTCACTGATAGTCCAAGGCCAAGAGGGATTTCACCAAACAGAATTTGTGTGAACCACGTAATTGCTCCCACAGCCATCATTATGATCCCAATCATGATCTGCACAGACTAAGAAAGCCCAAACCAAAAAACATTCAATTTAGAATTATACACAAGTTATTAAAATGAACATTTAAAGCTTTTTAATACCTAATCTCTATCTGACACATTTGTGTTTTTAACAGTGAACATTTTCACAAAGATCCTTTACAGAAATATCCAAATTCATTATATAACTATTTAAAATTTATCCCTATTGAGCAAACCAGAGATGAGAACGGCATGAAAAACTCCCTGAGATGAGGAAGAAACCTTTAGAGGGTGCAGACCCAATAGGTAATGTCATCGCTTCTATAACTGTACTAGATGGTCATTCACAAGAATTCTTTCTCTGTAAGTATCGATTTTAAGACAGCATGCAGATTCTGTTAGATTTGTGACTTACTCAGGAACTCATGTCACTGAGGAGGATGACTATTCTTACCCCTAATGCTACAGGCTCTCCCTTCAGGAACATCCTTGTCATGTAGGGTGCTTCAGGTTCTTCAGTCTTCTTTTTCTTCTCACTGGGACACTGGCCAGGCTCTGGACTCACCAGAGGGATGATCTGAGTCACTACCTTGACTCCATGAGTGTCTGTGGTCAATAAGGTAGCCATTTCTCAAGAATACGAGTCCCAAACCCACGGTGTCTGTAAAGCATGGATGTTCATAAAGCATGCTTACAGTATCTCCTGACTGAGTGTTATTAGATTTTGACAGATATGTACATATTACAAATGGATACTATTACATATACAGTATTTTTATATTTTATCTACAGTATATGTTTTATATACATACAGTAAATAGTGCTAATACATGCATTATTAGTTTAAAATTATAGAATGCATGCAGCATGTAGGCTGGGTGTGTGTGTGTGTGTGTGTGTGGAAGCCTATGGCATGTCAAATTTACATGGATTCTTTTTAGTATTACTACATGAATATACCGGTAAGCAAAGCGTTAAGAGACAAAAAGGAAAACAAGTGGAACAGTGGAAAATTAGGCCTAAGGCTACAAACCCGTTTGTACATACGCCATTACTTTTGTCTTGAGTGTATTTCACGTCCTTTTACCAACACCCCTCCCCCATCCCCCCCAAAAAAATAGGTTTTTGTGTGTTTTTCCTAGGTCATAATCTTTTAAACCTGAATCATATAAATATCTTGGTTAGCACTCATGACCGCGTTCATGCGCTGAAAACAAATTACTCCTAACAAGAGCGTCTCAGTTTTCTTATTTTTGTAAACGTCAAAACTGCCATTTGACCACTGATATCTTGAAATAGACTACTTATAGAACAAATAAAAGCCGAAGCGCTTAGAAAATCTCAGCTTACCAAACTCGTGTGTTCAAAGATTCTCAGCGTTAAGTTGAACGTGACTGTGTCCGTATAAGTTTCAGTTTAATTTCACTGAGGTTGCCATATCCTCCTGACTACCAGGAAATAAATACCCAATTACGTTTATGCTTAACTCCCAGTTGTTTGGAAGGTAATGAACATACTGAAAACATTTAACAAAAAATAATAATAAATAAACGTCTTCATTTTATAAATGAAAAAAGTGGACATCGTGGTACATGTAAACCATGACAACAACAAGTAAATCTCTATGAAAATATCAAAGTTAACCTAAGAATTGAGTGATACTTCAGAAAGCAATTCTCTTTCTTTGAAACACAAAGGAATACCTTGAATTTAGTACACATCACATATGTTTTGCTGTTACAGCCAGGTCAGCGACACCTTGATGCATGTGCTTCATACACCATCTCTGAAAGGTGGATGGCCCCATAGTGTCTCAGAGCTTCATTTGGCTGTGGATAGTCTTCTGGGGGAGTGTATTCTTCTTCACTCTCAATGGAGATTCCTACTTTTCCCTGAGGAAAAGTCCTTTCCGTGGAGCTGACAGTCAGTCTTATACTGTATTGCTGATTTCAAGATGAAAAATTTGGAAATTACATGCACCTTCCATTTCCGATTGCGACTGTCCCTCCTGTAAAAACTCAGCATCCCGTCAGCCATGTCCACACCACCCATGTTGCTGTTGTACTCAGCAATTGCCAATGGTCTTGGTCTACATTTTTGTGTTCTAGACTGTTCTTTTGTGTTTTGTCCTCGTCTAAATCATCAAGGTCATTGATGACCTTAATGGAATTTCTTAGTTTGTAGAACTGATTTCTTGTCATAGATTCTGCCATTATTTGAACTCTGGTGTTGGAGGCCCAATACATCTGAATGTTTGGATAACCTAGACAGAACACTGAGATCAAAATGGAGGTAATAATGATAAATGTACACCAGAAAGGACATTTTTTAAACACTCATTAAATTTTTTTCAGAGATTCAAATAAAATAAAACAGCATACAATCAAATTCGAGATGTTGGTAAACAAGAGGATATGGTGCCTGTCTACAGTCAATATATAAATCACGTCTGATTTACAATAAACTGTGCCGTTATATAAGAAAATAAGTCTGAACAAAATTATCACGATAACAGCGACAAGAATGTAATCTGCCTATTTTTTCCAGATATACAGTATGTGCTGTGGGAAAGCTAATCTTTTTTTATAGGTCTCTTTAGCTGTCAATACCTTCTTCAGTACAATTACTTACTTAATTATTATTTATCATCTTCAACATAGCAGACACTAATAATATTGTTGACCTGATTTTGAGATAGGGTTTTAATGCTCTTATTGTTGAGGAAAGACTGTAAAATAGATGCTAGCAAACAGATAAAACAGTGCACATATTGGTATATTTCCTTTTAGAACAGGTGTCTGTGCTTCCTCTGTTTTAAAAGCCACTGCCCTGTTCTCACCCTTGAGTGTATTTTAGGTTTGGCTAGGAGTGTCCACAAGTGTAAAGTTGTCCAGCAGCAAGAAAGTTTAGCAAGCTAACAAGGAAGTGAACTATTCTTTGGCCCCAATGATTATATTATTTGAAGGAAAACATTGGGTATCTTCAGTTTCTTCAGGGGTTTCAAGACCAGGTCCAAGATTATAGATTATAGATTATAGTCTATAGATTATAGAATGTAAAAATAATGGATCTATAACAGCAATCTTATACAAAAAAAAGGGGTACTGCAGGTATACACCCCTTTGCTAGGCTTGTTAACAGTCTCAAAAACCTTGAACACAGAGAAATCCTAGCTTCACCTTTTATACAGTAATCATATGCATGGAAATGTCTGTGTAAAGAGTTGTACATTTCTCAACTGATCAAAACTTCTCATTAAATACAACACTTACTAATTTTGCTCATCCTTATTTATTTTTAAGGAGCAATTTATCAACTTAGGCATATCAATCCTGTCCACAGTGTAGTAACAGCAGTCAAACAACATAGAAGAGAAACAACCACATGCTTGTGATTTAGACATGTTAAAGAAATGATCATCTGTGTTGTAAATTCCTCCACCCAAATAATCAGGGATCTGTTCCATCTCTTATCCCATATGTAGCCTGGTGACAGGGGCGCCGCTAGCAATTTTGGGCCCTATGAAAGAACATGAGATTGGGGCCCCTACCACACCCAAGCTACATCAATAAATCAGATTTCTGAGGGCCCCCAAAGTGCATGGGCCCTTAGAATCGTCCTAACTTTCCCCCACTTAGCGGCGCCCCTGCTTTTTAACTCTGTTGAAAGCGCTGCTCTTCAGAAATAGTGCTACAACACAGCAGTGCTGCCAGTAGAGGGAGCACTGTGTATAGTATTTACTACAGCATAATGTTACAGCTATAATAATTTATAATGACCATGTTGACATCGCAGTACACACATCGTACCAGTAAACCATTAAATGACTAAATAGACTTGGCCATCAGCAGCCAGGACCTGCTGAGTCTAGAAACGGTGGACAGCAAATAGTATCATTAGACATTTAATGCCAAATCGTCCAAATGTGCTTTGAGTCGCTTGATAAAAACACTGTGTGGTTGCAAATAATACAATACAAAGTTATATATATATTTTTTAAAAAAAAACTTGTTCCTTGTTTATTGCATAAAAATACTGTCTTTTGCAAAATAAACAATGATATCCCCCACACAATTTTATTATATACAAAAGGCAAAGAGTCCAGACCAGCAGCATCAAATTTTTTCCTGTTTCAAAAATGAATGACCATCGTCTCTCGAATGATAGACATGTGAGATTTATACACTGAGATAAGTGCCACATAGAACAGCCTGGGCTCCACAGTACAATAAGTTCAATCATCTTTACATATCCTCCATAAAAATGACAAAATGGACAGCATTCTACTTTTCCTAAGACACAAACATATTCAGTGGCCTGCTCAAGTTTATCGTGGTGCTTCAAGAGAGTATCAACAAACATTCTGGATCAATTCTGAATCAGTAGTTCATTGCTACTGCCAAATAAAGTGAAGTTATAAAATCCTTAGTTACTGGCTGGAAGTTCAGGGTAGGTTTCTAGCCCTTTGACAGCAGAACACTGGTTCTTATCCCATGCTCAACCTACAGACACTCATCACCAATGTAGCTGATGATGGCACACAGAAATACAGAACTCTGTTTAGCACATGAGAGAGCACTTGATCAGGCATTATATGAAGTGTCTGAGCCTTTCTTTGTTATAAATGCATTGACTGGATAATCATTTTGTGTTTGTTAAAATGATCTATAGACATGTTAAAATGACTCCATTTAGACAAATTTGCTCAGGTGCATGGCATTGGTTCCGCTGTGCAGAGTCCCTCTTGGTCAGTCCACTTAGAACAGCGTCAATCTTCAGCACAAAACCAGGCCACAGCACACAGAATCTGCATTGCAGCACCCATTGCTTACACTTGGGGAGGTGTGTGGAACTTCCTGGGCTGATGTGTTGCCCTAATGGAGGGTGCAAGGGGACGTCTAAATAAAAGAGAAAAAATAAATTCACTGTTCTGATCTATTCACATTTTAACATTTACGAGGAAAATCACCTATAGTCCATAATAAACAAATGATAAAACTGCACTTCTTATCTTATTAATCTGGACATCAGTCTGATCGCTATTTTCGATACATTTTTCTTTGATGTGAACATTACCTGAAGCTCTTAACTTTTAACTCTTAATGTATCTGCATGAATTGCACTGCTATCGCATGAATGGCTGATTAGACAAGTGCATGAATGTGCTCCTAATAAAGTTGACAGTGAATGTATATCATGGGGACTGTAAACATTTTACAGAAAAATAATTGAATTTAAATGAGAGATAAAATCTGAAAATACACAAAAATACAATTAATGAGATATTTAGAGTCTGCATGAAATAGTAGCGGTCATTTAGTCAACTGTCAATTAATGTCTGTCCTAAAATACAACTTATCTCTGAATATTCTCAGTCATATGTCATTCTGAAGGCTTGTTTGCTTTGGTCATCAAAAATGATGATGAGTGATGAAACATCTTCAAGATTAGAAGACAATGCCAGAAGCCCTCACATACTACTGCTGAGTGGCCAGAAACAAACTCGGCTAGCATACACACCTTGCAGGAACAGCAGCAACAGAAGGTCTGAAGATGGCAGAGGCAGCAGCAGATGTGTGGCGTCCTGATGGCTCAGAGGGGGGCAGCAGTGGCAGAGGAGCAGGGTAACCAGAGGGGTCTGCTGGCAAAGGCTTCCTGGGAACTGGAGGTCTGGGGGGAATCTGCTTCTGGGTCTGAAAGAGGAGAGTAAATATAAGAATCTAATATGCTGTTCACGGACGATAAAAAAAACTAGCGCAGAGCCTGAGGACCGTCTCTCTGCAGGCCTGTAGCTGTTGGTACCTGTCTGTCAGACAGGACAGGGTCGGGGGGGAGAGGCTTGCTTGGTGCAGCCGGTCGTGTCACCTTCAACTGGCGATCCATTAAAGATGCAGGAGATTAACAGAGAAAAAACGGATGAAACCAAATACCTCCTCTCACGACCACCACTTCCTGTCCCAACATTTATCCATCCCAAATCATTGACAGAAAATCACAAGCCATGCTTTATTCCTGAACTCCATGAGGGCAACTAACAAACAGACTTGATTCACTTAAGCATGTAAGCTTAGTTACATTCATTTTCAACCACATGTCCTGTAAAAGGTGACAGAACAAGCTTTAAG